>JACEGR010001904.1:0-147001 GCA_014170235.1 Listronotus bonariensis
AAAAAAACAAGTTTGGGTTTATTGGAAAGTATTGGAGGTTGTTAAAGTAAGGCCTTTGTTAAGCCAGTTAAAAGTAAATTATTATCGGAAAAACTAAAAATATTACGCGATTTTTTTATTCAATATAAAATAGTTATACATATAGTGTATAAACAATGGGTAAAGGTATATCGGCCAGTAGAGCAACAATAAAGGATGTACGATGAGTCATCCAATCCAAAATGTTTACATGCCGGTATTCACGTTAGACTGTCTCTTTTCCTTACATTGCCTATGTTTTATGGTATTTAGCTGATCCGGTATACATGTATGTAATATGTATATTTATCTTTCTATTAAATAAGCTTATTTACATGACGCAAACTCTCACAATCAATTTAATAAGGATGCACTAATATTTGGAAATTAATTATTCCCTGTCGATGACGTTAAGAAACCAAAACTAGCCATGCGTGTCCCTTTAATTAAGTAATTGAATAATGATATGTGCTACTAAGTCCGACGTTATTTATCAATTTACCTATGTTAGTATGGCATGGTCTAGCTAGATAGAGAGTACAATAATTTAAAAGTGGTATTTTATTGACATACTGATATATTCCTGTTTTTGTGTGAGAAGCTAACAAACAATAAATATCTCATTAAAATGAACATAAGAAGTTAAACTCTAGTTTAGCACATTTCTAATTGTGTCTTCTTAATATTTTCGTCATAATAATCTTCCACTTTACGCAATTGTCATTAAATTTAGGCACTAACTACAGATGCTTTAAATCAATGGTGTAATAAAAATAAACTAATCGTTAAATATTAAAAAAAATGGTTTCAAATGTCGTATTCTCGAAAAATAACACCAATTAAATTTTCTTGCCACCTAAATCAAATAGAACTCCAGAAATGCTCTTACTTTAAAGATTTAAGAATTACTTTTGATGCTAAGTTGTCTTTTATCAATAATTTTAATGATATAATGATGCGTTCTTATAGAAGTTTAGGCTTTAATTTACGAAATTCGAGGGACTTTACTACCATAAAAATCTTTGATTGCTCTGTTTAATGCCTTTTGGTATCACCCTCTATCTTAGAAACAAAGCATTTCCGGAACTATGTTTATATGACCGTTTTTTCATAAAATTGGCTTAGGAATACGCTTTTAAATTTTCTTACCGAAATTAGGAAACACCTTGTATATTAATAACAATTGTATATTTGTATTTATTGTAACATGTACGTGTGTTTTTTTTAATATAAATTACACCAAGTAAATGCTGGAGTCCCTCAGGGCTTAGTTCTGGCACCAACATTGTTTCTTCTTCACATCAATGACCTTCTCTCGTCCACAACTAATTCCATTCATAGTTTCGCCGACGATAGTACCCTTCACTCTAGTTTTCAGGTTCCTAAACCCATTACTAAACCTGACTTGGAAAACAAACGCAGAGCGATGCAGATATCTCTTTCGCAGGATCTTAATTTAATATTGGATTGGGGCGCTAAAAATCTCGTCCATTTTAATGCATCCAAAACACAATCATGTTCCTTGTCGCGAAAAGAGTCATCAAATACTCATCCTCTACTTATGAGCGGCCAAGTTTTACAGAGCAAAGACACCTTTAATCTTGTGGGCGTCACATTTGAAAGTAACCTTAACTGGCATAAACACATTTTATCTATAGCCACGTCAGCTTTAAAAAAGCTTGGATTTCTCTGTCGAGCCAAAAAGTATTTTTCCCCTTCTAATTTATACACTATGTGTCCCAAATCCGACCTCCCTTGGAATAATGTTCTCATATCTGGGGCATGGCGTCCCCCACAACCCTAAGCATTCTTGATTCTATTCAAAGAAGAGCTATTCGTCTCATTAATGATCCTTCACTTACAGAAAGGCTTCCTCTCTTGCACATCGTCGGGCTATGGGGGATTTATCGCTTTTTTATAGGTACTTCCATGGCTTCTGCTCTGAAGAATTGTCCAGTATGGTTTCTCCACTTACGGTTCCCAACAGAGAAACTCGTGGTTCCGCGCGTATGCATCCCTATACGGTCCAACTGGACAGGCCCCGAACTTCCCACTTTGTTCGTTCTTTTATCCCTAGAGTTTCTAGGTTGTGGAACCTGCTGCCCGTGGAGGTCTTTCCTTCCCCCAAATCTTCAAGTATTTAAGTCCCGTGTCAACAAACTCCCTCTACCTCGCTTAAGACACCCACGGTACGTTAGTATTTAGGCTTTGAGCCTTCGTAGTTTGTCCAGAGATAAAAAAAAGTTTTCCTACCCTGTAATTGGGATTTCCAGTATGAGTAGTTGTATTAAATAAATTAATAAATAACCAAATAGTACTGGATCCGGATAGGAAGCGACCTTCATCCATCTGTCTACCGGATAAAAAACGTTTTATATAAAATATAGTATTTAAACAAAGATATCGATATGGTTGCCTACCAAAATATGGTCAAGGCTAGGTATATTTAATTTAAGAATTATTACCACGGTAATAATATAAAATTTTCGATAGTTTTCCTAAATGCGCCGTTTATGTTTAAAATAAAATAAATTTATTTTAGTAAAAAAGAAGATTTATTATGTTCTCTGAAATGCGTAACAAGATTTTTATAAACTCTGTAAATTTGCGATGTGTGGTATAATTATAGCAGTGAAGGCGGATTTTGTTTATTATCATTAAAACAGTTACTGCTTGTCAAAACAATTTAAGCTTCCATTTGTTATGTTATGGATGATGTCGGAGACAACATAAGCCAAACACACATTAGTGATGTCTGTTAAGAGTATTAAGACTTTGATGTAAGATTACGATCAGACTCGGAAAAGTAAATCAGGCAAGATGCATTTGCATGTTAATGAAATGTTTTTTTAGTCAGTATTATAAATTTGTTTGTTGCACAAAAATTATATTTATAGTGGGTTTTATAGAATGTTGTTAAGAAAATGTAGGAAAATATTTTAGATTTTTGTTATTATTTTTTTAAATTTCTATTCGTGAATGTAACAATCTTGGGTATTTACTCAATGGAAAATATAAATTTATAAACAATACCGGTTTTCTTGTAACCTATACAGGGTGTTAGTTAATTGATGGGTATTAGCACGGGATATGATCCTTAGCTTATTGTAGAGCTAAAGTTCATATAAACATATGTTTCAAATCTCTTAACTTTTGACCTACAGGTTGTTAAAGTTTTAGGATAAAAATAAATAAATTGGTCAATTTATTGGACTTAATACTTTCCGGTAATGTTTTAGAATTTATATGCCTCCAAATTATAATATATTATCTTAAAGAAAAAAATATTTGACCGTCTTTTTATGTTTTTTTATTTAAAAAAGATATATTTTAAATGTTTTTTATCGGCCTAAAATTATATTCTAAACATCTTTTTAAATACCCATTTTAGTTATTATGCCAACTAACGTGACTTTTTGATATTTAAATTTAATTTTTATTAATTTTCCCCCAACCGACGGCGACGCCCGTGAGCTAGATGTCATAAGCCATTTGTAGGTTGCTGGATAAGCAGAGGCAATTTTTTTCTATTTAATTTTAAAAATACTTTTTATCCCAAATGTGTTTAACTCTTTGGCGGCCATTGTATATCTTGGGAACTATTCATAGGATCGCGTTGGGCAAATGATAACTTTTGATCAGAAAGTCGAGGACTACAACATACTGAATTTTTAGCCAATTTAACTGGGACCCAAATTCCATAAAGTTAGTGCGGAGTCCTGTGGATTTAAAAATTAATTTCCATTTTTGGAATAAGCCATGGCTTATCATATATTTTTTAAATATCTCGCATTCGTCCCGTACCGACACCACTGGTAGAAATATTTAAAAATCTTTTATATCATAAAAATGCCTATTGGTATTTAGTAGGTGCATGTCAAATTTTATAAAATAAAAAATTAATATTTTGAACATTTTCTAAAGGTTTAATAAGAAACAAGTTTTTTTCAAATTAACATCCTGTAGCTAAGAAATCATATCTTGTACTTACATTTATTTTTATGTTATTTTGTGGTAAAAGTCACGTAGATCTTTTACAAACTATTATGTTAATTTCTATAGGTTAAAAATTAATGATAAGAAAAATAAAGTTGAGTAATCATAAATTCCGGTTAATTTTAAACAAATCAGTTAGAAAAATGGAATTTATTTATTGACGTAAGATTATAAAAAATATATGTATTCATATTTCATATAAATATGTTTAGTGTTATGAAGACTGCTTATGGTTTCTAGTAATGTAAAAAATGACCATTATTTTTAAACGGTTTTACAACTTAACCTGTTGTTTATTTAATTTGGGTCAAATCTAGTAATTCTGACGACCGATCGATTTCAAATTTGGTACACAATCTTGATAAAAATAAAATATAATACATTCTTTACGATTGTAAGTAAGGCAATAAATACATTCAATAAGAAGGGAAGTATCAACCTATAACAAAACCAAAAACCTAAAAATAAATTATGTAATTTTTTCTGCCAACCGGTTTATTGTTTAAGTTTTTTGGTTTGATGTACGCTTAAAAACTAAAAACCATATCTCGGCAGTGGCGCATTTACCAAAAGGCTGAGTAGGCTGAAGCCTATGGCGGCGTTTTTAGGGGGCGGCAAAATTGGTATTTGTAAATAATTTAGTACGTTTAGTATGCACAATACGTACAATTGAAAGAAAAGAAGGTGAGGACCTTTTTTTTTTGCTCTTTAATTTTTTTTTAATGGAAAAAAGATAAACAAAGTGGCGGCGAAAATAAAATAGCCTACGGGCGGCAAATATGTAAATGCGCCTCTATATCTCGGCATGGTCCAATTCCAATTTTATTAAAGAAAACATACCGAAGGTTATTTTTTAGTGTAGAATTTGCAATTATAAATACAAACTGACCATGCTTAAAAATGGTTTATATTTATTTACGTAAAAACCGTACATTAAACAAAAAAAGTCAAGAGATCAAATATGTTCTAAACTAAACGGGGACTTAGAAAATAAGTTTTATTTAGAAAAAATGCAGTGGCGTACCATTATTTTCTTAAAAATATTTACTTTAAACCCCTTATTGACGACACTGGTAAATTTTTTTTTCGTGTATGCCAATAAATGTCTTGATACAAAAGGTGAGTTTCCCAATTTTTTTAAAATATTTAATTGGAAATAAAAGTTATTAAAAAAGAAACAATATTTAAAAAAGGTATAATAAAGAATTTTTATATAAAATGATATTACAGAAATAAAGTCCAAGAAAAAGAAAATAACACCCCGTAGTTTAAAAATTTGGACGTTTAGAACATATGTTTGTATAAAGTTTTTTCTTAATTTTCATTTTAGAATCACCCCTTAAAGTTTGTGAGTTAGGTTTTTGGACACCCTGTAGGTATAATACAAAAAAACAGTGGAAAAGGAAGCAATCAATTGTAATAACCGTTATAATAATGCAATCTATAATGTTTAATTGCTTGAATGATTGAACAATTTTCTTTGCACGACGTTCAGGAGTTGCTATTGCAAAAGGTTTCCTCAATAACTTTATTTTCATTTGCTACAATATGCAGCCGGTTTTCTATTTTACTACAAATAATTGTAGAATTTTGTGCAAGTGAAATTTACGAGGTGCTCGTGAACTGTGATACCAAACTTATGTCCGCAAATTATTCGTTTCCAAGATACAGGATGTTAAATTTGTAAGAAAAAAGTGTTTTTTTACCCAGTTTTGTTATATTTTGGCAATGGTATCTATGGCATTAAGGGCTAATTTAGCACTAACTTTATTAAATTTATTATAAGTCCAGTGACGTCTTGAGCTGCACCTGAACAAGTATTATTACCAAAAAAGGTACTTTACTCACTGAGAAAATGTTTAAAACAGTCATAAGAATAGTTAAAATGAAATTCCGTTTTTGATAGTTAAGAGAAAACACATGTGTTTTCTGAATTGACTGCGGCTCTTTAAGTACGGTATTAGAGTTCTCGCTAGTAATAAAGATGCGGCGGCGTCATCACTTCTGTCTCACTCTCAAGTATTGTCCTTTTTGTTGCTCGCACACGATGTAAACGACGCGTTTAGACAGCAATAGTTGATTGCCGTCCTTATTTGTATGACGCTTGTGGCATTTTTACTATAGAATACAGAAAAGGAGAATATATTTTACCGTAGAACACCGATATTTTTTACATGACGACTTTTGCCTTTTGCGATATTCACCATGGACCCGGTACAAACGGGTACAAACGGGTGTGAGGCAGATAAAACCCGTTAGTGAAGAGGGTCCTGAGAATAACAAAAACCAAAGGCCGTACTTTGTAACTCGTAAGAATTTCTTTTCTATTTTCTATTTGTTTTTATTTTGAACTCTGTAAAGTCTTTCGGCTCGTTCTGCACTTACGAATCGCGAATACGAACGCCTGGAAAAAGAAAGAACAATTTTTATCTTTCTTGTCAGTTATACTATGCTAAGTGAAAGTTAGATTACAGGTATACAGTGTGACCAGAATTGGTGTTAAAGAAAACAAATGAAAAAAAAAAATAAATCGACATTTTGGGAAAACTGGTCGCATGTTCCAAAACAAAGAAATACAAAATTTTGCTCCTATTGGTAATATACAGGGCAAGTGTTTACTAAAAATATTAAAAATAACCTAGTGTAAAGTATTTTGATTTTTTAAAATAGAACAACATTTAATATGTAAATGTTGTAGAGAATTGAATTTTACATTAAAATTTTTAGTTACAGCATTAAAGAAAAAAGAAATATTTATTGTAAATTCTTGCAACAAATGTTATGCACTAAAATAAGCAGACAGCACACTATCGCGGAACGGAACGGAAGCGAACGGAAATTTTAAAAGCATATATCTAAATGGGAGTTCCTTGGTATTCCGATCCGCGATAGTGTGTGGACTGGCTATTTAGGTGCATACCATGTAAAAAAAATTGATAAAAGGGGCGGATACGATGCCGCCTACGCTTGTTTTTGCCTTTGCTCCGCCAGTGATAACGAGTACAGACAAGAAATAAAAGGACATTTCTTTCCTGTCTATTTCTCTTTCTATCGAGTTACAGAGTCCGGAAGCAGGAGTTCTTCTCTTTGCATTATAGCTACAAACTATTCACATGTGCTTAATAATACGTAAAACTTATGTAAATAAATTTAAATGTTCAAAATTTATTACATATGTATTATAATTTTAGTCAAATAATAATCCCTGACCTTAACCAGTAGAAGTGGAATGTTAGTAGAAAAACAGGTTTTATTTGTTTTGTATAAATTTAAAAAATAACTTGTTAAATGCAAAAAGAATTTTGAACTTAGTACTAAATGGATTTTAGATAAATAGATTTAATTTTTTATACAAAATGTTCTGGTTAGTTAAATCTTTTTTTTATTTGGTAATAAAGCAAATTAAAAAAATAATAATAATTTAACTAACCAAAACTAACCATTACCTCCCCAATGTGACAGTTTTGCATGACCGGCTATAGCGCTTTGAACCAATCAAATAACACGTGCTTTTGCTTTTTACTGTAGTCTGCAAAACACACTGTACGCCTAATATGCTATCAAATATAACACAGTCATTTGCCTAACCCACGGAAAATGCATTTATCTCGACAAATGGCTTTTAAATACAAATTATTTTCAAGTGATTTGCCCAGGCAGAAGGCATTTGCCCAGGCAGGAGCTGTTTGCCTGCGACATAATATATGCTACAAACCGTACTTTTCTTATTTTATTTTTAAAATAAAAGACTTTTAATAACAAAACTTTTACATGACCTAATTGCTGTACAGTTTAGGTTGTAGGTAATTTATATGGTTCCTAAATTAGCCACAATTTACTATAATTAGTGCAAATTAGCGGTTAGATTCCAAAATTATCACTGGTAGGTATTTTTCTCCGTTTGCTGTTGAATTACCCAATTAGCGGTATTTTGCAGACAATAACAGTTATTATTTTATGTTTACCCAGATGATTAAATAAATAATTTAGAACTATTTACCAAGTTTTTAATTGTTTTTTTTTCAACGTGCTCGGAATTTTTCTTTGCGTATCGTCCCTATACAGAACAAAAAAACAACTATCACAACTCATTTTAAGTATAACGTTTAAAAAAAAGTATGCAGGGTGCCTCTGAGAGGTGCGGAAGAAAAGATATCATAGATTTCTGGGGCTAAAATATAACGATTTAACCTTAGTCCAGTCAGTGGATTGTTTCGGAGATACAGGGTGATAAAAATGTATTCTGGTTTTAGTTTTTTTAAAATAATTTTGTTAATAATAGGTCTATTGTCACACTATTTGGCTAAAAGTGGTTTTAGAAGGTAAGAAATAAGAATTTGCTATTAATGTTATTGTTTATTTTAGAGGGCGCCTCCTACGGTGTCTTTCACATATTAAAAACATATTTTTTTGAGTCACTTACAACATTGAAAAAAATATGAATCTTTAACATATTTTACATAAAAAGGTATACTTGGTAAATGCTGATTTAGACAGCAGTTTCTGAAATATTTGGATTTTTTAATTTTGCTTTCTGTATGGCGACGTCCAAGCTATACAGGGTGTTTTAGAATTAGATGCTAATCTTTTAGAGTATAAATTCCTACGTAATTATAAAAAGAAAAGTTCATATAAACCTATGTCCTAAATGGCTTACCTTTTGAGATACAGAGTAGTATCAGCGCTTATTTTTTAAAACTTTACCACCCTGTATCTTAAAAAATGGGTCTTTTAGAACATAGGTTTATTTAAACTTTTCTTCTTAAAATCACCTAACGATTTACACTGTAAAACATTAGCATCTAACTCTGAAACACCCTGTATACCTTAGACCTCGCCATACAGAAAGTAATTTTTTAAATTCAGATATCTTAAAAACGGTTGTCTAAATCAACTTTTATTAAGTATACCTTTATTATGTAAAAAAATTAAGGAATATAAACTTTTTTACGTACAGATTGGTTTAAAAAGTTATATCGTTTTTAATTTGTTCAAGAGACTGCAAGTGGTGCCCCCTAAAGTAAACAATTAAATTGATAGCAGAATCTTATTTTTTACCTTCCAAAACCCCTTCTAGCCAAATATTGTGACAATATACCTATTATTACCAAAATAATTTATAAAAAACTAAAACCAAAATCAATTTTTAACACCTTGTATCTCCAAAACCATCCACTTTTGGACTTAGGTAAGTTGGGTTAGATCGTCATATTTTAACCTTAGGAAACTATGGTACCTTTTATTTCGCACCTTGTAGAGACATCCTGTATATACTTTATGCCGCTTACGCACACAGTGTTGATTGACCCTTCCTAGCAAAAAAATCACGGTATTTATTTTTAACTGTAGGGATATACTTACGTGCAAGTTTTAAGGTTATGTATAGATACTAAGTACATATCTTTTTAAAAATAACTATTAAATAAACCACAGACATCCTGTAAAGTATATTAGTAAATGATTAGCGCACAGTCAATACTAATTGTTAAAAATAGAGTACTGGGTAGGATTTATCAATTTTTTTACTGTGGACATTTAAAAAATATTACATAACTAATTTTTGATAAAAATATTTAGCTTTTTGAACATCATAATGGGCTATATGAATAAAAAGAAGCAAATACTTATAGGAAAATGCTCATGATATAGAAAAATATAGCAAAAGCATTTGCTATACTTAGAAGCAAAAGCATTTACTGCACATTTTATAGGTATAAGCATTCGCTTCTTTTTATTCATATAGCCCAATGACTTTGAATATCTAAAGATTACGAAAACTTTAATTTTCGTCTGTTGCTGGCACATTTTTCTTTTTTGAAGCAACTTTCAAACGGAATTATATATTAATTTTAGAATAAATATTTAACACAATATAGAAAACGAAGTAGCTAATTTTATAAATACCTTGATATACAAATCTATGGTCTTTAAGGTCAAAGAAAGAATCGGATAGATTAGGTTTTATGCGATTTTAATGGTTTTTGGAGTTTAAATATCGTAGTACTAGGTAAATATATCGACTATCATTAAAATGAGGAAGAGATTATTATATTTGATATAAGCTTTGTTTTACTAGTATCAATGCAATTAGCTTTTATAAAAGCAATAAATTAATGTCCAAAGAAGAATAATTATCCCATCGCCAAATTTCACTCCTTTTAGTATATGCTTAAAACGCTTACATGAACATCGGGTTAGGGTGAGTGGTTGGAGGGGTGAAAAAAGTTTTTTGCAAATATCTTAAAGCCATGTAGTTTATCGAAATTACAGTTTTATATAAAAGTAATGTACAATAAATTACAATGAAAAATATTTTTATGCATAATCATGCAAAAGTGAACTGTTTAGAAAGTATCTACAGGGTTAAATGTTTTCCAGATTTGTTGGGAAAAAATATACTAAATTTAATTAAGTAAACTAAACTAACAACAAACTTTTATAATTTGTGTGTATGTTCTCTACTTAGTTAAAAAAATCAAAATGTCAAAAAATATCATTATTTTAAGGAAAACCATTTAACCCTTAGGCGTTTAATTTAGCTCAGGTCTGTCAAAATAACGGCTTTTTTTTAATTCATGTATTAAAATGTAAATTATCAGTGCAAAATAATCTGAAAATAGTTATGGATACCTATAAATAGTTTGGATAATAGGAATCTTCTTCGTTCGCCAATCGCATAATCGCAACAGGATCTCCGAATACTCGGAAGCAAGCAAATTCAGTACTGTACCTCATAATAAAAGATATATTAGCTATCTTTCAGTACCCTAGAGGTTCGGCAACTAAGCCGTATTTTTTATTGTTAAAAATTCAAAAGACGTTTTAAACCGTATTTAGAAATAACGTCATTACAAATGTGGTCAAACAATCCGATGTTTTTAAACCTATGTATCAGCTGAGAATTTTTGACCACACTTTTCCTGTTGCTTGACGCAGCTTGCGAGTTGCTTGGTTTTGCAGTGATTTAATTATTTTTCCTATTCTTTATTTATTTCATGAATAATCTTTTTTCGTACTTGTAACATCCACAACTACAATAGCAGCCAGATTACGTGTTATCTGTCTCTTTTAAGCGGTCTTACTTCTTTGCAGCATTCTCCGACCTGTTTTCTAATACGGTTGAACCGGTGACGTTGATGACGTCATCATTTACCGGAAAAATGTAATGATTTTAACCCGTTAACAAACGTTGACAATAAAAATACGGCTTAACAATACAGGCAGAATTGTTAACATACGTTGGCTTTTTGTTTAAATTCGTTTATCACTATCTCACTCTGATACATTGACTTCACTTATAAAACATAAATAAGATTGAGGTTGGGTTGGGTTTTGTGATAAGAAATAATTAATTCGATTCCGATTCTGATATTTTATTTTTACTTCAAATTGAAAGTATTTTTTTCTGCGGCCCTCAAGCTTTTGTAGTAAATTTAATTGGCCCGCGAAGGTATGTAGTTTGGACAGTCCTGATTTAGCTGAAGTATAAAAGTATTTATTTTTTATAATTAAGTTATATTATTTTATATTAACATAATTTTTGCGCCGAACCGCATAGTTTATACCCCTTTTATCACTACTTCCCTAAGACGACATTTAAGGTAGTGTAACTTCTTACCAAGAAGAGTTTATGGAATAACTCGGCTCTGTAATAATTCTTTCCCATGAAAGTTATTTTTAAATTGCAGATATGTTCCATATTGGTCGGCGAATTCATTATTTATTTATTTGAATTAAGTTATTTTTATCAAAAAATGGGAAAAGCAAGGAATTTATACAGCGTGTTTACTTAAGTTCGCACCATATGGAAAAGTTTTATATTATTAATTTTACAAAAAGAAGTGAATTATTAATTTTATGAAAAGAGTGAAGGTTTGCATGGCCTTAAATTGCAGTGTATATGAGGTATGTCAAAAAATGTGAATTCTGCTGAAGAGAAAAGTACCCTTCTTTTTCATAATATCAAAAACTTTTATGAGTAAAAGATGTTTAGGATCAAAAATTCCATTTAAATATGCAAACTGGTTAATAAAAAAAACTTTTTAAAATATTTTCTCTTTAATAACGAGCGTTTCTGTTACTTTTCACTTTTTTGACAATTCTTAAGCTTTTTTACACATAACATTTTAAACTAAGTATTCACGAATGTAAATTTTTATCATTAGGTCATGAGAAATTTAAAAAAGTTTTTCCTTAAACTGGACAAGTTTGCATATTTAAATGTTATTTTTAATTCCAAACATCTTTTCTTGATAAAGATGTGCGATATTATGAAAACCAAGGGTACTTTCCTCTTGAGCAAATTTCATATTTTTTGACATATCTTGTATAACACTGCACAAAATTAGTATCTGATGAATGAATTTTAGGTTTTAGACCATGCAGAATTTTTATAAAGAACAACTTTTCTTTGTAAAATTAATAATACAAAAAGTTTTTCATATGGTGCAAACTTAACTGGACACGCTATATATTTAGGTTTTTAGTTACATTTTATTTTCAGAAGAGCATAAAAGTGTGTAAATATTATCTTTACATATTTTATTATTAAATATCCAATAATTAAAATTAAATGTATTACTAAGTTTTAATTTGGTTTTAAGTAAAAGTCGTTTTTTTTAGTTAATTAGAAAAACTGAGACTGAGAAAAAGACTGATTAAAATTATTAAATAATTCTAAGGTACCTAAGAACTCTATCATTATATGTTTAATAAACATCTTTAAAGCAAAAAATTTATGAGAAGCTAGTTAACCTTTAAAAATTAACTCTAGCAAACCTATAACTTATCGGTTTTTCGTTGAAAACTGCAATCGTAAAATTATTTTAAATAAACCAGAAAAAGTTATGTAATAAGCAAAAAACTTTCTTAAAACCCATTACATCCTTAAATTAAAACATTGCCTATTTAAATATTTACATACCAAAAGCAATTTATTAGTTATCTTGAAACGAAATATGTACCAAGTAATTGACCACTTACGTATAATTTCTGTTGTGCCGTCCATTTAAAAACTGTTTTATTACACAATTGGCCAATTTTATTATTAATTACGACACTTTCTTAGAACACTAATAAAACGACAGAGAACGACTTCACATGTGTTAATCTATCGAGAACAGAAAATACACTAAAATTTGTTAAAATACACAAACGCCTTCTATCGTTAGCAATAATTTTCAAGCTATAATAAACAACTATTAATAATAATATAATGAATATTTAAATATACGACAAGCGTTGATAATGATGTTGTTATTTTTCATGAAGACTTATCTGCATTTCTTGTTTGCTTTTGCCGTTATTGGGTTAGAAAGGCGGGTCAGTATGGGTCACGATTAGGATTTAGCCAATAGAAAAAATATTTATCTATTTGCTTTATTTACTTTATTTTAACACTATACATGCATACATAATTTTTTTTTATTTGGGTCCTCACGTATGTACAGGCTATTCCATTTAAGAGGAAAAATGACAGTTTTTTACTTTTTCCATATTTTTAAAGAAATTCAACTTTGCCAATCAATGTATTTTAGCTCGGGGAATTTGAAAATCGTATTAAAAAACAATTGTAGACAAACAAAATAATTACGCTGTCAATGTTGCATTTTTTAAATGGAACATCATATTTATTATTATTTGTTTAAATCCTATGTTTAATTTAAGGTGTTTTTTATTAGGGGTACTACATGTTTATCCCTTACTGTCTTTGAGTTATTGAAGCTTAAAAACTCATATTTTCGGTTAATATTATTTAGTTAGTTGTTTTGTGGTTAAATATATTAATACATAATACAGGTAATACAGGTGATTACCTAAAACTTTAAAGTCATTACCATTTTTACCTATTGGTAGATTTAAATTCTAGTTTTTTAAACTGAATTATTTACTAGATAAAAACTACAGATAGTAACGCTATGTTACATGTGTGGTAAAAATGCCAGTTAAGCAAAAATAAAATACATTATAATATAATAATATAATTACAAAATAAATAAATATAAATAATATCGTTAAAAATTTCAATGACTTTGAAGTATCAGGTAATCACCTGCATTACCTGTATTTCATATTGAGATATTTATTTAAATAAATGTGACCTTTTGAGCGTCAATAACTTAAAAACAGTAAAAGATAAATAGGTAGTAACCTTATTAAAAACACTTAGAATTGACCATAGAATTTAAAAATATAATAATAAATATGGTATTCCATTTAAAAATACATTATTTATGGCGTAATTCTTTTGTTTTTTATGCAATTGTTTTTTAATACCATTTTTAAATTCCCCGAGCTAAAATATATGGATTGGCTATCTTAAATTTCTTTAAAAATATGAGAAAAGTAAAAAAATATGTCATTTTTTCTCTTAAATGGAATACCCTGTACATAGTTAGAGGTCCCTGAAACATTTTTACCATTTAATACTAACAAGCCCATTTTTCGTGAGAAGCTTCATTTTGACGAGACGCCCAACTTTTTTCCTTACAATAATTTTCGTTGGTGGTAGCTTACAGGGGTAGAAGGAATTAAGTGTGCTGATCAGACAAATAATTAAAATTTATTACAAACAGGGATTTTCTCTGTTAATTTTCAAGATAATTATCTAAATAAACCGAAAAAATATTTATCCTACAAAATGTAAGGTTTCATCAAAGAGTCCCCTACCACCAATATGTATGGTTATCGATGTCTTGAAAAATAACTACTAACCAGCTATTTTTTTCTGTTGATTAAATAATAGTTATATACTTTAACACCCACATTGTCCTACAAATTGCGAGGTACGATATCCTGATTCTTTGATATTCATCAAATCAACAAATTTAATCTCTGCTACGCCTGGATGCTACAAACGAAAAGTCTCGTTAAAAGAAAAATAAGCTTATTAGTAATGACTGGTAAAAATGGTCCAAGGATCCCTAACTAACAGTAAGGACTGGGGTGATATTTTTTGGCGACTATTTTTGTTTATTATATTTTTTTTTCGCCCTTTCGGGGTCATCCCACCCAGGCCCGACGACCGCCCCCTTAGGTGGTGAACTGCAGCCTGAAGGCTTATTGTACCTTGACCCCTACTCCTTCCCATTCACACACCATTCATTCCATAACTTGGATGGTTGTTGCTCGGTCCGTTCGTTCACCCCCGAGCAGAACACCGCGTGCCGTTGCCCAAAACCGACAACGCCGGTCACCCATCCAAGTTATGGGCGCGCACTTCACTGCTTAACTCCGGAGATCGACGCTGCCGATACAACCGGAGCAGCCACAAGCGCATTATTTAGTACTCGAACCTACAGCGTATGAAGATTTCCCGTTTAAAATATACGGAAATTTTGAATTTTTATTTTTAAATTTCTATAGCGGTATTTTATAGTATCATCTTGTCCAAAGTAGGGATTTTTTAACAATTTAATGCTCTAAAATAGTGTTTATTGCGGCGAAGTCATAATTGATACCGGTAATGTAGTACCGAAGGCTAAATCCTATTTTTTGGAAAAACAACGTTTTTTGCATTTATCTCGTAAGTGACAAGAGCTACAGATCAAATGTAATTTTATAGGAACTTTAATTCTTCATTAACAAAAAGGTTCCTAGCATCAAATCACTAGAATTCATATTTTTTTTAGATATTGGTCGTTGAGGTTTACGTAGCATTAAATTTTAATTTTCGGCCTTTCATAGAAATTTAATGCTACCATAATTTCAACGACTAATATCTGAGAAAATATTAATCCTGGTTATTTGGTGCTAAGGAACTGTTTTGTAGAAAACTAAATTTCCTATAAAATTGTCCTTACATTATTTGTTCTGTAGCTATTTACGGGATAAATGGGAAAAAACGTGTTTTTACGAAAAATATGGTTTATCGTCCCATACCACCTCACTGGTATGAATTACAAGTTCGCCGCAATGGATGTGTTAGCTAATAATATTAAATGGCAACACCCCTTATGTAGCACGTCCTTCGTAAGCTTAAAAAATCGTATTTAAATTTTTTAAAAATACCAGAGAATGTTCAATTATTAAGTTAATAATAAATTAAAATATTACTCCTTGTAGAGCTAACCAACAACACTAAAAAGTTCTAGTTAGTTCTCTTTTAGGTCTGGTTAAAAAATGTAGTATCTGGTCTTGGTTATTGAGCGCTTGTGTAACAGACCTAACCAGAACTTTTTAGTGGTGGAGCTCTACAGGAAGTATTAATTTATTATTAATTTTATATTTGGACATTTTATTGCATTTTTTATGAAAAAAAACAACTTTTTTTTTTAAATATAAGGATATAATTTGATTTTACCCCAACTTTTTACTACCAAGGAAAAACATTTTTCATAAGCTTTTAGAGGCCAAATAAGGGTTGTTGCCATTTAGGATTTTTCAGTGACTGGGGGCAGCTTAGAGGTGGTTTGAAAAATACTTCCTTTATTTTTGCCCTGGGTTTGATGGAAACCGTATTTTCGTTTTTTGATATTTTCCTTGGTTTATAAAATATAGCCATTGGATGTTTTAATAAACGCACCGTGTATGAGCAAGGTCTTCTGGGTTAAAATTTTGTCTTGATAGTTTGTAGAATTTCTTTTTATTAAAGGAAAAAAATAAAGTTCCTAACTGCTAAATCGATTGTCTGTTAAAAATGTACTGCTAAAAAATAATGAAATAACTTTATATTTTTTAACTTTTTATTTAATCCGTTGAAGTGCACTGTAACAATAAATGGTATAAAGCGTAAGATAAAAAGGAGAAAAAAAGAAAAGAAAATATTTTTATGTACATGATAGAGATGGTACGGAGGCACATCTTGTTTACTTTATATGAACAGCAACTTTATTGAGATAGCTCACCTTATACTATCAATATGTCAAGGTGATTTGCAAAATTAAAATTTTTCTTTGTACATATTTACTTTTTTATATAATGCTAATTAATTTAAAATCTACCGCCCTTGCGTCAGATCAGCGAAGTCACATACATGTACCAAAGAATATAATACGTAGGGTGTTCAGTAAGTTTTGAGATACTTTGTATATAAACGGTGCAGGAAAGTAACATTGATGTTTTTTGTTGGTACATGTCATGACATGTCGTACTCCTACATAGTTATTAGTAAACTATCAGTTTTGCGCCCCTTCGTGTCCAGCGATTTTAGCGCAATGGCGTCGTGGACGACTATCGAGTGCCGTGCAATTTTGAAATACAACTTTTCACGTGAGTTATCTCAAGAACAGTGTTTAGAAAAAGTGAAGCCTATACTTGGTGATGACTGTCCATCTAGTGCAACCATATACAGATGGTACAAACAATTTCAGCGGGGTTCGTTTTCGCTTGAAGACGCCTCACGCTCAGGTCGACCGTGTGAAGTAGTTACCCCAGAAAACATATCTGCCGTCCAAAAAGCTATCGAAACAAACCGACGAATTACCTATCGACAGTTAGAAGAGACATTGAACATTAGTTTAGCAACATTACACACGATCATACATGAGCACTTGGGTTTTAGAAAAATTTGTACTCTTGGGTTCCACACAAGTTAACTCCCGAGCAGCAGACACAAAGAGTGAATTGGTGTAAAAAAATGATGTCCAAATTCCAGGAGGGTAAATCTAAAGACATAGTGTTGATCGTCACGGGAGATGAAACCTATCTTTATTATAACGACGTCTCAACTAAACAACAGAATAAGATATGGGTTCTCGAAGGTGAAGAAACTTCGACCGAAGTTCGCAAATCAAGATCTGTAAAAAAATAATGATAGTTGTTCTTTGGTTCAAGAGCAATAATTGAACGTGTTGTGCTCCGAGAACAGAAGACCGTACATTCTCTCTGGTACACCACAGTATGCCTTTCAAAACTTATAGAAAAGTTAAGAGTGATTCGCCCAAACTCGCAACTCGCTAGCTGGTACCTTCATCATGACAATGCTCCACCTCATCGAGCTGAACTGACCAGTCAATTTTTGACAGATGCAGACTTGAGACTTTTGGAACATCAGTCTTATAGCCCCGACTTGGCGCCGTGTGACTTTGAGTTGTTTCCTTTTGTCAAGAGCCAACTGAACGGACAAAAGTTTAAAACTGAAGACGCGCTACTGGAAGCCTGGGATAAAATATGCGCTGAAATTTCAAATGAAAAGTGGAAAGCTATTTTCATAACTGGTTTGTTAGAATGGAAAAGTGTATTCAATGTGGTGGAAATTATTTTTACAAAATCAAATAAATGTACGTATATCTCAAAACTTTTCGAACACCCTACGTAGCTACCGCTAGTTATTTTGTTCATGCAGGTACGCGCTGTTGTATGTGGTTTTGGGTAGGTAGTAGTCTACAAGGGGGCACAATTATTTGAGAAAGTCCAGTAGTTTTATTGTTTAACGAAGTATGACTAATTTTTAATACAACATCAACAAATTCAAAAGGTTCACATGAAATGCGTGGAAAAGAGACAGTCTAACGCGTGTAGAATACCAACGGGTAAAGAATAAATAAATAATTCCGGCATGTAAACAAGGTGACTCATACAGTGCGTATTTATGCCAAAATTAATATTTTTATAACAACTTAGATGAATAATATGTGTAATAATGTGTTAAATGTACCGGGTGTTAAGTTATAAATTTACACCCCCTTAACTTTCCTATTTTTTATCGTACAAAATAAATAAAAATATAAATTTGTTGGGCTAATTCTAAAGTTTCCGAATTTTTAATCAGATTTTTTTAATATCTCCCAAGATATACAGGGTACGACAAAAAGTATGATATTTTTGAATGAAACATGCTATATATTATTTTACCATTTAAAAGATTTTTTGAAAATCTTTAAAAAAGTACCACATTTTATATACCTACCTCAATAAGTTTTCAAAATATGGGCGAGAAAATCTAAAGAATAATATTGAATTCCCACTAGAAACGCAATAAACCTACACCCACTAACTTTTTTATTTTTTACCGTGTAAAAGAAATAAAAATTTCACTTTGTTAGGATGATTATGCAGTATCTGTATCTTTTATTAGATTTGTTTTCCTAAGATATACTGGGTACGACAAAAAGTATGATTTTCTTTAATAAAACATTATGTATATTAAATCACCATTTAAAAGATAATTTAAAAAACGTTACAAAAATACCATAAATTAAATTATTAGGCAATTATTATTTTTATATTATAACCTACCTACCTAATTGAAATTAACACTTATTCTTTAGATTTAAATGACCATATTTCCAAAACTAATGAAGATATATATATATTAAATGTGGTATATTTTTAAAGCTCTTTAAAAGATATTTTTATAGATAATATAATATACAGGGTGTTCTATTTAAAAAATCATATATTTGTCATATCCTGTATATTTTAGAAGATATTCAAAATCTAATTATAATTGAAAAGGATTATACGCAAGCATTTCCTATGGTCCGCCGCGCCGTTTTGTTTTTATACCGGTATACATTGTAGTTTCTTTTGTACTATCAATCAGTAGAAATATCAAATATTTAAATTTTTTTAAGGAAATACCTTTCTTAATGGTGTTTTTTTAAAGCGCGTCATTATGTTTAAAAATGTTTTATTAATAAGTTTAGTAATTAACTATGTCACACCATTACCGGTTAAACGAGTCACTTCAAGATCACACACAAATTGTAAAAAATAATATTTTTAATGAAAATTCAAAAATTTGAAAAGTAACAAATTTGGAACTTATAACTTAAAAATGGGAAAAAAACATGAAGAAAAATGCGTTCTTAACACAAAAAAATGTACTTTTTCATACATATTCTGGTAATTCTAATCAGGTATTTTTATAAAAGCCAGGTGGGTGCAAGTGCAACTCCTTGCACCTCCCTTCCGGCGCCCATGGCTTTTCGGATTCTATAAAAAAAACTACAAAAGATGGGTATGGATTTTTCTTTTATTAAAGTGGATTTTAAGGTATTTTAAAGTAAGTTCATGTTATGATCTCTTGTCATGGTATATTTTTTTACACTTGCTACAAATGTAAAAAGAATACCAATGTAAACTGGATAAATATTACATAATTAATAATAATGTCTAAAATAAGTTGGTTTGGCAAAAAATATAACAAAAAATGCTAAAAGCCTGTGATACATTTAATATTTAGTCCGGGGGCATACTTTAAAATACCCAATTTTTTGGGTATTTTAATTTTTTTCACTTAATATTTGACAATTACAAATTGATTTTATTGATAATAAAATAATACTAACTATAATCCATTTACTAAAAAAGCACAAAAAGTTTATAAAAGTAACCCCTAAAAACTATTAAAATACAGAAGGCCCCGGACTAAAAAAACATTTATTTCTTTAAAACATACAAGTTTTTTTCTTAAATAGATCAAAAAACCAAGGCAGGTAGCTTTACATAGCCTATAAAAAGTGCTGTGGTTACAGAGAGTTAATTTTATTTTTTAAGCGAGATTTTTTAGTTTGTTATCGTTGTTCAAGTAATTTTTTATCTTTTATTTTTTCGTTGATAATATGTTTATATTCTTTGTGGGAAAATGATATTTCGAAGACAACCTGGCGACACCGGCGCCGACATCTTTGAATTTACCAATTATACCAGATATAAAATATTAGGAATTTAAAAACAGTGAATACCTCTAAATATTTTTGATTAAACCGTTGAAATATCAAACAATGCTATTAAAAAAAAAAAAAATATGCCAATTAACCGAACTTCGGCAAGCAACAATTCTTCGTGTTGACGATATAAAAAACGTAAAATCAAAAACGCGGACGATACATAATCCGATGAGCTCTTTATGGTTTATACTGTATTAGTCACCCGATCCGAAATGTTTACATGCTGGTATTCGCGTTAGACTGTCTTCTTTTACGCATTGCCTGTTTACATTTGTCACTGGCTGATTCTGTATAAAAGAAATGTGGTACCTACATTAAAAGTTAAAATAACGTTATTAGTTAAAATAGAAGATTATTCTGATTACAACTATAAATATTTAAAAACAGTTTTATTATTAAAATGTAAAATATGTAATTGCATCAGCTTCTATTGTCGTATTATTCCGGTAAACTTTGTCACTTACCTACATGGATAATGAACCATGTCATATACGATTCTTGAATAAAATACTTATTAGTAAAAAAATATATATTTAAACATAAATGCCTTTTAAAAATATGAGAATTCCAAAATTGGTGTCTATAAAAAAAAAGCTCTACTTAAAAAATAAAAACGTATGGTATGTATCCAGGTTGAAACGACACGCGTTATAAAATCCTTAGTATCAGTTGTCGTCGTTAATTTCACAAAGTGAAGTATCTCAAAAATACTTTTTTGTAGTTAGGACTAAAAACTTTAACTCTTTGCAAAACAGCACATTTCACCTTAAAACAATCCTATAAAATCAAACCTTTTAATATTTTAGCATTTTGGTTTTAGCTTTTATTCAAAGGCAAAGGTGACAATAATCTTTCGTTTTGAAAAATATTTAAAAAAGACAGTTCGTAAAATTAACAACAAAGTAGGTATTCTAACTTTAAGCTATTTGTAAAAAGCTATGGGTTAACAAATTAAATTAATTTATAAAAACTATACTGAACTACTACTAACTTATTTGAGTACGCCTATGTTACATGGTTATCAAGAATTTTTGCTTCTCCAATTCAGTTTGGCAAAACTATACGCATATAAATTTAAATTTATTTTAATATACAACATACATACCTACGTAAGTACAATTATGCACTTTCAGTTGTTATACAAATAAAAATGACCGGTAGTCATAAATTCATAAATTTCCCAACCTAACTATTTCCCTTCATATTTTATGCAGATATGTTGTAGGAAACCAATTTAGCCTGTCAAGAGATTAGATATCTGTGGTTATAAAAACCTTTTAAAAATAGGCGGTAGGACTTTTTATTTTAAAATTACGCGTTGTGTGGAAACTCGACGGCTATCTTACAGTAAAAAAAAAATCAGTTAATACAAACTAAGACCTATGCTTTACCGGGTGACTTTTTTTCTCATTTGTTGGTCTTACATACTAGTGTATTGGCCACGTTATTTTAGTTAATAAAATTTTGTGTTTCATAATGTAGATAGTATTCGTTTAATAGTGATATTTTTTCAGGTTTTAAAAATTAAGTTTAAATTAGTTCAATATATTTCTATTCTTTATTAGTAATATTCAATTTATATTAAGCAGGATATTAGGATAAATATGAATTGCACAGGGACACACGCTTCTTGCCCAGGGGTCTACCAGGGCATTTTAAATGACATAGAGTGTGGACCCTGAATATAATTTAAACATTTAAGGTAACAATAGGTTTTGGTATATTCTATGTTATATTTTTATTTTCAAATCATAATTAGTAAATAAAAATAGTTGCATTACTTGTTGATAGGATATATGGTATCCATAACGGGAAAGACATTTTATTTTGTAGAAGCATATGATTAAAATGGTCTATTTTGTCTTTATACAAGATGCAATTAAAAATTAAATGATTTATATCGCCTAATTTTCCACAAATACAAAATGGGTCTGTTTTAACACCAATCCTAGTATAGATGTGCACGAAATCTTCCATGATTCAATTTTAAACGGCTTATAGTTGACACTATTTTTCTTGGGTAATTAACCTTTTGATACCAATGCGATGTAGGGATAGTGGGGTGAATTTTATAATAATTTGTGTTAGTTTGATTACCACAGATTTGCCATTCTAAATTCCATTTTTAAAAAGCATTTATTTTTAGTTGACGGAATTAAATCAGATATTACTAGAGTTGCATCCATTATAGAATTGTTGTTATTGCACAAAACCGGGTGACAAAGAAATTACTATCCAGTCTATTGCCACGTTTTAGAGAAATTCAAAGTTGTGTATGTGGCGTCCTCTAGTTAATACTTTAAAAAGCCCTAAATACCACCAAGTTTTATTGCAATATTCTAGACATATTAAATATAATCAAAATCATTTTAAAAATAACATTTTTAACTTTGACACCCTGTCGCCCAGTTAATCTAAACTTTTGTACTAGGGTAAGTTTAATTAAATCGACCTATTTTAACTTTAGAATTCTTCAGTTAAATTTTGGCTTACTACTTAGGGATTACCCTGTATAAACACCCCGTCCAGGTGAATGAGATGAAAAGCAGGAGTTTTGAAAAACGGGATATTTTTATTTTCGTGTATTATTACAAAAGTAGGAAATTATTTCCAATAAATATTACATTAAAATTTTGATGGGAATTTTGAACATAATTTTGCCATAAGTTGTACTAAATTGAAAATATGTTCTGTATTGGTTCGCCGGATTCATTTAATTGATGGTAGTTATTTGGGTACACGCGAAAGTAAATTAAACTACCAAAAAACAAATAAATTTAAACAGTAAATGGAAAACTAAAATGGACTAAACTAAATGGACCGATTTTTAGTTTCTTCATTCACTTGTTTTAATTTTTTGTTGTTGTTTTAATTTACTTTTTGATGTGTACCCAAATAACTACCATCCTAAGTTTTACTAGTATTCTTATATATATGTTAAAAGCGGCTAAAATTCTATTTATTGTTTTGCAAGACTTTTTAAATCAATCTTTAATTTATGTACAATATTTCCCTAATCTTTGCGTAACATTGTAATCACGTTAGTAGAAATGTTCAATTATTCTGTATCTTTGTTGCTGTGTTTATAAATCTAAAAGACTTGATACTTTGACATATAAGCAATTATGTTGAATGCGGAACTGTGGTTAAGCGATAACAAGTCTTAAAATAATATTAATAATTATCTGTGCAGAAAGCTATAAATAATAAAATTATTTTATACGATGTAGACATAAAGCAAGTTCTTTTTGCTGTTTTTCGCCGTTAAGGAAATAAAATTAAAAATGTTAAGAATACCTTTAGGGAAATAAATAATTGAAATACATATACCGGATGAGCTAAATAACATAACACATAGGCAATGTGATGAAAAGCGAAAGTCCAACGTTAATACCGACATGTAAACATTTCGGATTGGATGACTCACTTACATCCTTTGCTGTTGCTTTATTGGCCAATATACCTTCACCTATTGCTTATACAGTATAGTATGTCTACGGATGGACTTTAAATAGCACAAATGAGATTCAGACTGTCCACAAATGGGGTTAACAAGAGGACAAATGGACCAAAAATTTAATTTTTCAAAAAAGTAATTCTTTATAAAATTCTTGCTTTTGTATACAGGGTTCGCAAAAAGTTAAAGGATTTTTCCCCAAAAGTAAACTACCTTTTATTTCCATTTTTAAGGAAAATGTTATAGGAAAAATTTATTTAAAATAATGTTTGTAATCTATAAAAACCATAATACAAAATTTTCTTGAACTCCATAATTTGGCGAAAACGCCTTGATCATATTAATTTACAACTGAAAAATTGTGTTGTGTAGGAATTTGAAGAAGGCAGGTGTTTAAAAAGCAAATTATGAGAGTTTTTTGGTAATTTTATTATAATAATTTTAAATAATTATTTTTTGATAACTATAAATCAGTTTAATTAAAGTTTTTGATACCCTGTACGATAATAAAGTCATTCAAAATGCTATTCTAAATAAATTGTTCAAATGATATTTTGCTTAAAAATTAAAAATTAAAGGTAGTTTAATCTTTGGAGAAAAATCATATTTTTAAGTTTTTGCGAACCCTGTACACAAAATCAACATTTTCTCTCTTTGTGAATCATATTTTTTTACAAGCAAAAATTTTTATAAACAATGAGTTGTTTCGAAAAATATAATTTTTGGTCCGTTTGTCCTCTTGTTGATTTGGACACAAATTTATTTACCTTTATCTTTTAGTTTAATGGATATATTGTCAACAATTTACTTAGAAATATTTATTAAATATTTAAAAATAGAGCTATTGAAACAATTTAATTTCGGATGGTATTACCCTAAATTTAAGTTTTCGAAATTTCGACCATTGGTATACCAACTCTACAATAAATTGTTGACATTTTGGCTTAATCCTTAGTTTAATGGAATATTTAGTGGTAGAACAGTAATTATATAAATTGATTATGGCTGTCTGGAGGCTTAGAAAGATCGTTTCCTTGGATGGATTTTATCGGATTTTATGATGTTTTTCGTATATAAATCATACGACCAAAAAAGTTTGCTGGAAAAATATTTCGATTCTATAAAATTCTGTTGCTTGGCCATTTTCGCAAATGACATTTACAACAAAACCACGAACTTTCAAGCGAGTGGTTTTGATTAAATATCATTTACATAAACTATTTGCCAAGTTAATCTTGGAAAAATATTTGAGTAGTTTAATTGATTTCAATTTGTAGGTCGAGTGGTATACAGCTAGATTATTTCCTAAAAAACTTACATTAAAGCCAACAACACAGAATTTTAGTGATAATAAAGTTTGAAATTTTCTTTCAATTTTGTCAGTTAGTTTGGATGACAGAAATTTATTCGCTATTAACGGCACATGTGATTTAATTACTTATCTTAACAAAATGAATTTTCTAATAAGGGAAAATAATCTGCATTACAATATCTTAGCAGTACCAAGGTCCTAAATTTTTAGCTTCTTCAGTTAAAATCAAAATAACTTTTTAAAATTAAGAGTTTTTTTTTTAGGTAAAACTGTGTTGATTTGATAAAAAATTACTATGCTAAAAAAATCATTTTGGAGTTTTTCAATACCTGTGCTAAATTGCCATGAATAAAAGTTTAAAAGTTTTTTTCAAAACAAAAACGGATATATTCTATTTTGACTTAAAGGGTTTCGTTTTCACATAACCACTTTATTATGTTTCGTTCTCCTAAACTAACGTAATATGAACTTAAAAAAATGGCTTGTCTTCCACAAAGTAATGATGAAATATGAAAGTCATAAAATAAAAATACAGGCTGTTATTGCTCAATTTCAAGAAATTTTATTAGACAGTTAAAAAGATTTATTAGGGGTTGGATATTGGTTTTGTAAGTAACGCAGTTGAAGCAGTTAGTGGAGCGTTATTGGACAAACAAATTTAATTGCCTCGCTAATTGGAATTGCAAGTCCCTTAAAGATAAACAACAGCATTACAAGTAGAAAACGGCATATTATTTCGCAAAATAATAAATATTCTATAATGTGTTTAAAAATAAGAAAATGACTTTTTTCTACACAGTAATGGGTAGATTTTTTTAGTAAAAGTAAATCTCAAATTATATTACTGGCAATCGCCTCTGCATATCCGATAACCTATCTATTTAGATATATGACGAGTGAAGCGAGACATGGCGGGAAATTTGAATAAACTAATAGCGTTTTCGGCTTACTGTTCTAGGTCCTAGGTTAATCTAAGATCGCTCTAGATAACATTTACGTGTTCGGTTGACGATCTGACTTCCGCTGGAAGGTTCGTTTTCTTTAAAAATTTTGTTTGTTTGGGTATGTCAAAATGTGATTTTTTTTAAGAGTAAAAGTAAATAAGATCGGAGTAGGAGCGATCATTAGATTTGTGACGTCATAGATCCTTTTTCGAGCGATCTGAGAGCATGTAAACCGAAAACGCTATAAGATAATATAACGAAAAGTGGCGGTAGATCATAAAAATTAATAAAACCTAATGATAAGAATAATTTTTTCTTTAACTAATTTGGAAAAAGTTTAAAAAGCGTTGTTTTTTAATGGCCGCTTTTCTAAAAACCTTATCATACATTTCTAAAACTATAATAATATAATGTTACACATATTTGCTCTAAATACATTTAAAATGCATCTATTTCTGCTATAAATATGTTCTATGTATATTTGTTTCCATTTTACCTCAAGCTATACTAAATAAATAATGTAAAGCTCATGAAAGCTTGTATAAATACCAGCATGCTAACTTTAGAGCATGTTGTTTAATAATAAAAGCTTAGCAATATGAGCTTGAGAGTACAGAGTTATATTTAAAGTTAAAATGTTTATGTAAATAAAGGACTATGGTAAATATATTTTGTTTAGTTAGTAACAGTTGTTGTATTTGTC
Organism: Listronotus bonariensis; assembly: GCA_014170235.1. Lineage (NCBI taxonomy): Eukaryota > Metazoa > Arthropoda > Insecta > Coleoptera > Curculionidae > Listronotus > Listronotus bonariensis. Next base: position 27,044 of record JACEGR010001904.1, read on the forward strand.
CAAATATGGAAAAAGCAACTATCTTTTTAAAAGTTGAAGGAATCTTAGATTGCTTACTCAAGCCAGTGGGAATATATTTTTCTAATTTATGCTTAAAACGCTAAAGAAATTCCCAACCGCGAATAACTAGTAGAACGAATAAAGCTATTTATTGAGATGCAGTTTTCGCAGTAGGCTTAGGTTTTCATTATATTTTTGCCATTTTGTTGTGACTATTACTCATTTACTATATCACGAAAACAAAATGATTTTCTGACACTGCGCAACTTTGTTATTTTAAATGGAGCACCTCGTATATTTTTAATACTTCTATAATTTAGTCTTTTCTTTTTAAGAAAATATTACAAAAGCTTTGGTTATTAAAAAAAAAGATTTATTGACCTTCGAAAAATTGACTGTACCGCCATTAAGAATAAAACAAATTTGACAATTAAAATTAGCTATATATAAAGTCTATGCGTTATTTTTTAAAATAACCCTAACTAATGTTATTATTTTTTTTTAAATTGCCCTATATCAGAAATTAGCCATGTTGTTTTTGTGCTAAGGCAGTATCACAACAAAATGGTCCACTATCGTTTTATTAAAACCAAAATTCTAACGAAATATAAAAATCCTAAAACAAGTTGTAAATACTACATAAATAGGTTACCAAGTGTTTGGCCTATCCGATAGACGGCGCGAGTTTCTGTCATATGACCACATATTTTAAAAGAATCATGCTTTGCTACTTTACTTATAAAGTTTGGAGAGATCTCGTTAAATGGTCTATATTTTATTTTCAAGATATACAGTTTTACATTTTATCAATAATAGAAAAAGCTGAGATAAGTGTAGTTATAAAAAATGTTCATATTAAAAGTTTAACTCCTAACGAAATTAAATCACAGTTACTTAGGGCCAGTCAGTGCCTACATTTTCTGTGTTTAAAATTTGGGTTGTAGAATTTAAACGTAGTCGCATGAGCACTATAGTCCACGATCCAACAAACTGAAAACGGCAACTTCTAAAGTAATCGCGCAGAAAGTTTATAAAAGCGGCCTAAAGTTAAATGCGATAGCTGAGGCTAAGGACATATCGAGTAAGTGAAGTCACCATAGTTTAAAGTTTTAGAGATGAAAAATCTATTGCTCTATGAGTGCCGTTGTTTTGCTTGCTTTTGATCACCTTCTTTGCATAATCAAGTAGTAAGTGTTTAATACTGTTTAAGCATTTCTAAAATGAAATATTTGCCGAGGTGTTTTAGTCTAACTCCACTTATAAATACGTCGTAGACAAAACAACAATCAGGACAGCGGCAAACGAGAAACTAAGCGATTTCTAGAAAACAAAGGCAATTCTATCGTCCGTGAATATAATGGCAATAATTTTTGGGAAAGCCACAAGTATTATTTTTGCTACACCATTTTAATAAGGGTAGACCTCTAAAGCTGAGTATATTGCCAACCTACTTGACCAGTTGAACCAAAGTATTTACAAAAATCGTACCGGTTTCCCATTTTTTTTTTTTTTAGCTGCTAAACAATATAATGGTTTCATTGCAGTGATAACTGAAAATGGTTCGAGATAGATACCATTCGAAAATTGTGTATTAGTTACCAAATAATAAAGATGACATAAAGGCTGGTAGTGGTAGATTATTGTATTGAGGAATTTTTAGAAAGATAAAAATATTTTCTTACCTCTATTTATTTCCAAGATGTATCCAATAGGTAAATTTATTTTATCTAAAATGCTTAGAAACGAGGCACGACTACCTACTTTTGATAGTAAAAGAGCAAAAATGCGCGATGGGAGAATATTAAAAAGTATATAATAATATAGGTTTAAAAAAAGTTTTATTTTTTTACAAACGCAATGTTCTGGTTACTTACGCATGGGTTAAGATATAAACAAAACTACAAAAATCCATAAAATGTTGCTGTGTTTCTGTTATAACTAAAACCAGATTTAAGTTAATAAGTATAAACAAAAGAAAATAGAAAATTTACCGTTTGTATGGCGATGTCATGCTTAATTGGATCACGTGGACACTCTTCACCCACACTCAGGTACGCCACTGTAATTTAATAAATGAATAATTTTTCTGTCTAAAATTACGTATGAAGAAGTTAAAATTGTAGTTTTAAATTTTAGTTTTTTGTTTTAATTAATTGCAATACCTGTTTTTCTCTTGCGAATGTAAGAAAAAAAAACAAAAGTAAATTAATGCGAAGTCTTATTTCGTAAATTTTAATTGTCCAATAAAAATACTTCTTCTATAGACATAGGCAGTCACTCTCATGATACATAGAATGAAGTATTCAAAATAATTAATATCTGCCCGAATTTAATTTATTAAGACAAGTTAAACGCCTCCTTCTGTTTATGGGCAGCAAATATTTTAAATAATCAATCATTATTTATTATAATTTGGCACACTTTCTGACATGGACATGCTTGTTCAATAAAAAACATCTGTTCTTTTCTATATTTTTTGTTATCTAATTATGTAAAGCAGATATAAACTACAGGATATGTAATAATTTTAGAGACTTAAAGGCAAATCCTCACTTATAGGTTTTCACCCAGGATTTTTTTCGCTGATTAAAACCCCTTGCATTTTTAATTTACATCACTTATGTAGGTAAAAACGCAGGGTTTTGCTCCGTCGGTTTAAGACAAGTTTATATTTTTCCCTATGGGTGAGGGGTTTTTAAGAAAAAATCCTCAAAAGTAACTACCAGATTGTTACGGTTGTTATATATTTCCTAGTCACACTTTTCAGTTTTATTAATCTCCGATTTTTTATTACCAAATCTGCTACCTATTGAAGATTTTTTAAATTGTTTTAGCTGTATGCACGTAAACTTATAAACAATAAATTGCCAAAAACCCACGAAAAATCCACAAAAATGTGCACCCGCGCAACGGCGTTAACCCCTAGCCTTAAAAAAGGCACGAAATCAGCTAATTCCATTACTCAAAAACGCAGGGTAAAAACTTACAGATGAGGAACCGCATTAATAGATTTTTTGCTTTCGTGACTAAAATGTACAGTAAAACTGCTTAAAAAAGTATTTGCTGCATTAAATACGCTTTTGCCTTATAAATTATCTAAAAAGATTTAAAATAATAATACTGCCGTCCAACGAAAAAATACCGTATGTGTATATTATAAGCCTATTTACATACGGTGTTTTTCCGTTGGACGGCAGAATAATCTTTAAAATAATTCTTTGGTCAACAAAATTTTATCTTTTTTGTGTTACAAAACTTCTTTAATCAGATTTTAAATCTATAAACAAGGAATCAATAAAAAGAAATAAAATTTGTATTCTACATTAGGTTTTATTGTAACATTTTTGAAAAATCATAAATATCACTATTTAGTACAGGCAGTATAAGAAAAAAAAATTATTGCGGCTACTTTAAAAAAGTGTTAAAGTAATGGAAAGCATAAGCATTTTTGGGTGCTCTTAACAATGCTTTGTGGATCCAAATATTCACTACTTCACTACGTACAAAACGTATACAGTGTGTTACAAGTTCGAGGAACACCATTAGGATCTCGGAAACGGTAAGAGATACATAGGGTTCGTTAAATCGATACATAAATATAATAAACTCGTATCTTAATTCCAAATTCAACAATATATATCACACTTTACTTTTTCGCGACGTTTTGAAACGAAAAAACCATCATTTACTATTTTGCCATTAAAAATTAAGATTTATTTCAAACGATCCGCGAAATTTCGATTTAAGGGGGCTAAGGTCAAATCGTACAAAAAAGCCATGTTTTCGTGATTTTTTTTCTGACGACACAGTTAAAATTTATTTACTCAACCAATGGTACATTAAAGTATGACATTCGAAGAATGTTTCATCAAATTTTTACAAAAAATATTAAAAAATACGGCAATGGCAGCAATTGTTCGGACGTGTCTCGAAAAAAGTTGAATTGCGGTGCCCCTCATAACTTGGTGCTGGATCATCCGAAATCAAAAAATCAAAGTTCATTCGTTAGATAATAGTTTTCCCCAGGTAACGCTGTCGAGTTTCTTTTTTTTCCAAATTTTTTTCATTTTTTCGAACACTTTGAAGTGAAAAACACAATTTTGTGGGAAAAAATCGGCTAATTTGTTATTGCAAAATCAAAATTATGAAAAAAGAAACTCGACAGCGTTACCTCGTAAATGATGTACAGAAATAGTGTTTAAAATTTCAAAAGGATCGGTGCAGTAGTTTTGGAGTTATCAAGGGCACCGACTTTGAAAACGTGAGTTGTGAATTGAATACCTTACCCCCCTTAAACCAATGCGCTTAAAAAAAACTCGACAGCGTTACCTCGTAAATTATGTACAGAAATAGTGTTTAAAATTTCAAAAGGATCGGTGCAGTAGTTTTGGAGTTATCAGGGGCACCGACTTTGAAAACGTGAGTTGTAAATTAAATACCTTACCCCCCCTTAAAGGTAAGTATGCATCCATTTTTTCCACCGCTACGTATTATTATTCTTTTTAGTTATTTATTTATTTGTAATTCAACTAAGAAGCCTCAAGAGTTAATTTAATTTGCATACATTTGCTTCTACGTAAGAAAATAATAAATCCAATTCAATAAAACACCTCTATTAACTTTATCATAGCCTGTCATAAAAAATGTATGCATACTTACCTGCGATGGAAATTACCCCAAATGTTTGTGGGAAAATCGTTATTTGCAATGGTGCAATAGTGGATGATGGTTTTTCGGTTCGAAAAGTCGTATAAATGTAAAGTGTGATATGTATGTCGTTGGATTTAGAATTAAAATACAAGTTCATTAAGTTTAAAACCAAATATTTCGCCCAACGAAACGTGACCCTTTTTTTATCCTTAACTTTTTTGTGTACAAAATTCAATTCATTTTAAGGGGCCTTTACAGGCTAATTGCCCAATGCCTCCACACCTCTAAATCCGGCCCGCGCGTTGCGTCTTCTTTTTGAGGCTAAAAATCTATCTATGCTTATCACTGGTACTGATGCTGTAGTTTCCAATTTTTTTCCATACAGGGTGATCATTTTTCGGTCTGCACTATTGCAAACTTTATTATTATTAGAAATACGAAGTCGGTTAAATTAGCAAAGTAGTAGCATTTTTTCCGCTGATTAACGTGCTGCCAACAAAAACAATTGAACATCGGGTTATCACTTAATTGCAAAAAATATACTTTTTATAACTGGAACACCCTGTATCACCATTTAAAAGATCTATTAAAAACCATTAAAAAAGTCCTCATGTGTTGTATACAATTTTTATTAGTTTCGGAAAGATGGCCATCCTCGGCAATTTGATGGTAAACTGGCATTTTTAAATAGAACACCCTGTATATTGCATCGTAATTACATAGATATTTTAGGAAGCTTTAAGAAAATACTACATTTGATATGTCTATCTCTTATAGTTTTGGAAATGAAGCCATCCAAATCTGAAAATTATGTTAAATTTTTATTATTTGTACAGTTCCAAAGCTATAAGCACTAAGTTTAGTGCTTATAACTTTTAAGATTTGAATGGCAATATTTCCAAAACTATAAGAGATAGACATATCAAATAAGGTATTTTCGTAAAGCTCTTTAAAATATCTATTTAATGGTGATGCAATATATAAATATATTACATGAGGATTTTTTTATGGTCTTTGATAGATTTTTCGAATGATGATATAATATTCAGGGTGTTCCATTTAAAAAATATATATTTATTGCAATAATTGAACACCCGATGTTCCATTGTTTTTGTTGGCAGCACGTTAATCAGCGAAAAAATGCCACAACTTTGGTAATTCAACCGACTTCGTATCTCTAATAATAAGGAAGTTAGCAATGATGTAGACTCAGAAATGATCACCCTGTATAATCCAGCAATATTGGACTCGGTAAATTAAAACTAGTGCTGAGGGTTATTATTAAATAAATTTTAGATTTTTAATTTATTTGCCAGTAAAACTTCATTACGTTTCATAAATGAAATAAGAGCCGCAAGCCGGTGAATCCAGACAGTAGTCTGAAAAATAGATTTAGCGCATCGTGGGTGATGGCTGGGATTAATTTTTAATTGAATGTCTTTTGTCGCTTGTCGCCCACTCGCTGGGATTTATGATTGATTTATTCAGGATCGGTGGAGTACGGAGGTTAAATTTTTTATTGGCATTAAATATTATTCACAAATAAATTTCAGCAAAATTCGCATTGTAATTACAGAGAGAAATTATCTTTACATATGTTTGTAAAATAGGAAATCAATATTTCCCACCAAACTTATTTGGTATTTCTGTAGTTTCTACCTATTGAACCTTTACCCTGATCTGAAAATTATCTTATCGGAAAAAACATTAAGTGAACATCAACAACATGTTTTGACCACTTTTTAAACAAACCTACCTGGGAGTAGCAACAGTTTATTGCATTTTCATTTGATTCCAACATGTTACTTACGATTCATTTTTAAAATTTTTATTTGGAATATACCCCTGAAAATTGTTTACATATATGTAGAAGGACCTTTTTATTTTTATATAAAAAAAAACTTTCTTTAGGCTTATTGCACTAAACTAGTTCTGGTTAGTTCTGGTTAATTGAGTAGAGTACAATGCTCTGGTAATACAAAAAGCAATACAGTATTATACATTTAATGCCTTATTACACAATGTATACAGTGTGTCCTAGGATAGGTGTTACATAAGGTCAAATGGACGAAAAGTTTTGGAATTTTAAAACGTCCTTTTAAGAGAACTGGTCGCATATATACTATATACAAAATTTTACTCCAATTGGTAATATACAAGGTAAGTTATAAATAAAAATATAAAAAAATGACCCAGAGTAAAGTACCTTTAGTTTTAAAAATATAACAAAATAGTATTAGTACTTAAATGTTGTAGAGAATTAAATTTTATGTCAAAATTAAAAGTGAAAAAAATATTTTCGATTAACACTTTTCAAAATACTCAGCTTAGGCCAGCGAATTTTAAAGAAATATTTAAAACCTAAAATTTTGTATTTCCTAGTGTGAACAGTTTTCCCAAAATTTCGTTTTAAAATTTAAAAATTGTAGCTCCATTTTTGTCTCTTGTAACACCTGTCCTGGGACACACTGGACATTTAAGTTTTTATAAAATGATTAATTTTGGCATTTTTATCCACATATCGACGCAGTGTGCGTTGTTTCAGCTTGCGGCACCTTTTTTTCGAATACCAAACAAGATGTGGAAAAATATTAAGATAAATTAAAAGCTGTATTTTTAATAGCTTAATTTAAAGAAGTTTCTTTAAATATTATATTTGACATAAAACAGCTTTTATTTGATAAAAAATGGGTAAAAGGTCTCCTTTAATTCGGATCTTAGACTATTAATTTGGTTTCTATTTCGAAAATAAAATTATATAAAAATATTGCCTTTAACATAAACATGAAACACCTTTATTCTGGGGCTATATTTATGTTCATGTTTAAAACAATATAGGTATTTTTAATTTTTTTCGAGTAAACCACAAATACCCATGACCTACGTCTTTTAACCGATTACTTTTATTATGGTTATTCAGTTACTACAGGAAAATTGCCTGCCGCACATTGGAGATAAGCAATCATAACGAATGGCAATGTGGCATGCTACATTTTTTCATGGTTTAAGGTCGGTGGTAATTTGCGTAAAAACTCGACCTTTCAAGTATTGAATTAAAATGCCACCAGCTTTGTTTGATAAGAACTTTTTCTCTTAATTGTTCCTTTTATGGTACACTTTAATATAAGGGGTTTTCCTGAAATACATTGCTAAAATACACGGAGATAATGTTTGTAAAACTGTAAATCATGGTTATCTGGGTTGTTTGATGAAAATATTGCAGATACGAAGAAAATACAGGGGACTAAATGTTCATTTTTTAATTGCTTAATCAGAAAAAAATATTAAAACTTTATTAATAGTCAGGAGCTTACTTTTTCTTTATATTAATATTGGCTGTGGTGCCCACTGAGACGCCACTGGACCCCATATTATATTATTTAATCGAGGCAAAGCTTTACAAGCGTCTTAATAAATTAAATAAGTGTCCCAAATTTTATTCAAATCCGGTAAAGGGTTCCTAAAATATTTAAAAGACACCGACTTTTTTAAAAACTTCAACGCCCTGTATCTTAGAATAAAAGCAAGTCCGAACATATGTCTATAGGAACTGTTTTTTTTTTATAAAAATACATAAGAAAGCACCCTCTTAAGTTTCGTACTGTAGTTAGAAAACCCTGTATTTTTGGGACCAACAACTTTATTTTTTTTTTTTGCTTTAACTCCGCTTACCAGATCTGCAGTTCCGTGTTGGGATATAATAGGACAAGTATGTGACAGGTTCTTAGCTTACCTTAAAAACATACCCATGTCAGCTCTTAGACCATATAAGGCAGGATAACATCCAACAAAACTAACTATTTAGTCAAACATTAAGTCCATATTCCCATATCCCAAGGACAGTCAAATTGTCCTACGGACAACCATTCACTTATCCAAGTGACTGGTTGTCCTACGGACATTTTCTGAACTTGTTAAATTTCGAACTGTCTCATAAAACACAGCTTATTATTTTTTTATAAGTAGTAAAATTTGGATAAAATACTATTCAAAACACCATAAGTAATTAAAAAATACTAATTACATACCTCAGTTATTCAAGGACTAGTCTTCCAAAGGAGACTGGTTGTCTGATGGACATTTTTGGGCGTTTTAAACCTTAAACTCTTTGATAGAACCTATTTCATTTTTGTATGCTTACAGTTAAAATAGGATCAAATACGATCTTAAACACCCTAATTTGTTAAAAAATAATAATTACTTACATGTGCGAGTTATTCAACAGACATACATTAATGCTAACCACTTTTTGTTACGAAACTTGGTTGAGTAAGGTCGCAGTTGTGATCACAATTAGTCGCAATCATTTACCAAAAATACCGACCTACCGATAGTGTATGTACACACCACGCCATTTATATTTTGATTTTAAAAGTTATTATTCCGGCTCGTGAATATCGTTCGGATCGTATCGGATTATATATTTTTCGTTATCCTTGAATTATTTTTTTCAAAATTAAAAAAAGCTACTCTCGAGAATGTTAAAATGTCTGTTTTTTACAACTTTGTAGCCCTCCGCTTTCTTTACATCACTCTTAAATCATCAGATTAGTGGAATATACACTATTTAGCATGTAATTAATTAACTTACCCTATCTTTTCTCGAAAATTTCTGATGGATATATTTTTGTTTTTACGATCCGTCTTCTAAACGAGGCTCATATTTGGTGAAAGTACTACAACCGGGTACAGGGTATCCTGCGGTAGATTCATCTGCCGCGCTGTAGTAAATCCCATAATCCCCCTCTTATTATATAAAATATATTATAAATTACTCAAAATCTTAACTTGGCAAATATAAAATTTTAAGGCACTATAACTTAAAAACTAGAGACGACCGCGTCACCGCGTATTGGGCTTATGAGAACATTTAATCAGGAAGTCGAGATCTACCACATATCAATTAAGAAAAAACTGAAAGTCACTTTTCTTAAGGATTAAGTGGGCTCCTTTAACCTTATTTGGACAAGGTTAGAATCCTAAACTTAAGTTTTTGGGCTATTCGGCTGTCGTTGTAGATTTTGTATCTTTGACGTTTCGCCAGCGCGAGTGGTTGGCATCCTCAGAAGGTTCCTAATAGACTACTTGCGTACTACTGTGTCCCGGCGCAGACGCAGCGAGTATTTATAGGCAGCTTGGGTGGTCGGGGCCTTGTTCCGGTTGGTCGTTTCGCAGTTGTTGTTCCTGCCGTGGTGCTATTTTTATGGTTTTGAGAATTGGTATCCACGTTTTTTTGATCTTCATTAATTCTTCTTTTTGTTGAAGTTGTTTAACAACGACCAACCGGAACATGCCCCGCCCACCCAAGCTGCATTTAAGTACAAGCTGCGTCCGCGCCGGGACACAGTAGTACGCAAGTAGTCTACTAGTAACCTCCTGAGGATGCCAACTGCCGCTGGCGAAATGTCAAGGACGGCCGAATAGCCCAAAAACTTAAGTTTAGCAGAAGATGGCCGCGAAAGCCTTACACAGTATATTTGGGTTAGAATATTTATTTTCAGGTTTTTTGTCACCTTTTATCATTGTCATGTGTTTTTAATAGGAAAAAACATTTTTAAAAATAACCGAATCACTAGTAAACTTTAGTATTAGTGGTATTTTTTTACTTCTTGTCTGGACAATATCTGAAATTCATTTACCTATATCGTAAGCAGTACATTTTTGAGAATTTAAGTTTAAATAGATATAATTTTAGAAGCTTTTAAAAATATTTCTTCGTTTTATGACCCGATATGCAAGCCGAACGGTAAAAAATTCGAATCAAGCAAATAGTTTAATTTAGAAGGGTAAACAGAACAAATATCTTAAAGTGTTTTTGTATATGTTAGTTTCTTTGAGTTATAAAAAAATTATAAAACAAGCTTTAAACTTTTGCCCTAAAGAAAAAATAAATTTAGCAAAATAACAAGCAATTCTTAAAAATAAAGTAACAAATATAATATTTATTTATTGTCAATAACAAAATCCGGGTAATTTAAATATGCTAATGTATCTTATATGCGCATTGTTTACTAAAGAAAACTGTTTTTAGATAATATTTATACAGGGTGTAATTTAATTGATGGTTAAAAAGAGGGGTATGATTCCTTAATTAATTTTAGAGATAAAAGTTTATAGAAACATATGTCCTAAACCTCCTAACTTTTTAGCTACAGGGTGTTAGAATTAAAAAAAACGTTTTCTTATCATAAGTTTAAAAGTAGTTAGGATAGCATTTTCATAAAATTTAAGACGGACCCACAATCACCAATAGGCGTTTTTTAATGTAAAAGATTTTAAATTACTTCTACCAGTGGCGTCCGAACGGGATGTATACTGGGCATTTAAAAAAAATGTCCTCCATTGCTTTATGCAAAAATAAAAATTATTTTTATAATTCCCATTTATTTTTCAACAAATTTTTTCTTTGTAAATGCTTTTGATATAGAAAAATATAGCAAAGGCATTTGCTTATACTTAGAAGCAAAAGCATTAACTTCAAATTTTATAAGTATAAGCATTTGCTTCTCTTTATTCATATGGCCTTTTGTTTATTTCTCAGATTTGTAATATCTGATTTATTTTTCAAAATATTACTATTTTTTTAATTATTTTTTTTTTAAATATTATCCTACCACTATTTAACACTTTATCACAAAGATCAATATTTTTCAGATAATTTTAAATGTTAATAAGTACCCATTTTTACATCTCTATTGAGATTAAAAAGAAAATTAGGCATCAGTAGCGTCGCAAATGTAATTAAATTTTATTTTGTTAAATAATAATAAAATTTGAAAGTTTTCGTGAGCACAACATATTCGGTATTTAAGATTTAAATTGTTTTTACTTTTTTTAACTGGACATTTATCTCAGGACAGTTTTTTACGTTTACAAAAAAGTTATCAATGGATTAGAATTTTTCTGAATGCTTGTAATTTGGGTTGTATTGAGGCATAAATCGATTAGCTTAGAACACACGTTACCATTTTTTTAAATCCTAACATTTTTAGAAACAGAGAAAAAAATTAATAGGTGTTTTAAAAATTATGGCTTCCACATTGATATACAGGTTGAGCTAAATAATATAACACATAGGCAATGTGAGGAAAAGAGACAATCTAACTAAATCCCGGCATGTAAACATGCGTGACTAATACTGCTTGTTTTGTTATTCTATTACTCGCCGATGTGCCAAAACTTCTTGCTCAAGCAGTATATTTTTTAAGAAAAAGCTGAGTGTTAATCCTTGGATGATTATACAAAGAAAGTTTAAATAAACTTATCGTCGGTGCGATTGCCAAACCTGATATGTGCCACAGGATAAGCATGTCACATATCAGATTTGAGACGCGCACCGACGTTATGTTCTGACTGTCTTAACTTTTAAGATACCTACATTATGTTAAACTTTAAAAAAATAATTTTTTATAAATATCTGTATTCAAGCATTTCTTCGCACGTTATATTGTGAAAATTACAAAAATGCCTTTTTTGAGTTTTGGTAAAAGTGACAAGGTTTATTATTTTAAAAAACGCAAGAACCCGCATTTTAAATCTTTATCTTACTTTTTAAAATACTGTTATAAGAAAGTCTTTGAAATACAGAAAAGGAACCTTCTACCAGGTACTTCATGGTATTTAGAACAAGCGGAACAATGTTTCATATTTTATTAAGCAAAAACCATAGGTCGAACGAAAGAAAAACAAGATATTAAATTTGTTCATTAACCTCGTGAGGATGGCCGTATTTACGAAACTAATAGAAATTGGATATATTGCATAGGGTATTTTAATTAAAAAATCTTTTAAATTGTAATAAAATATACAGAATGTTACATTTAACAAAATGCTATTTTACTCTTTAATTCGAAATCAAGATTCAATTGTTTTTTCTTATCTTTACTCTTAAAAATGCTACTAGTTTTTCAAAGTAATTAGTAAAGTTTAAAAAAGTATTACAAAGTTATTAATTCTTTAGTCAATATAGGATGGAAAAGCCTGTAAATATGGTTAAAAGTATCCAAAGGTTTAAGTTTATAAAGTAAAACGGTTAAGTAGGTTTAATAAAATGTAAAAAAGCTGTTTTATAAAAAATGTATTCAATAGTTGGTGATATTAAAAAACACAACGTTTTGGGCAGTTGTATCTCTGTCCGTTCTCAAGTGCACACTTAAGTTTAAAAACCTAAAGTTAATCAAATTAGCTTTTTTTGTTATGCCAGTTATTGAACAGTTACACATACACACACGTCGTGTCAGCTTGATGCGTTTATTTGAGTATCTGTGAGTTAAACACTAGCAGGTAGAAATTTGAGCTCCTGATAGGATGACGTATTGGTCTCGCTTTGTTGTTGTTTTAGACTGTTTCAGGCATTGGAAAAAATTGCCTATAAACGTTTTGAAGTGGTTAGTTGTGATTAAAAACTTTAAATAATGCAACGAAACACGCGATGTTATGGAACCTAATTATTTCATTGTATAATAAGCAAAATAGCAAATAAAATTGCAGTAGTAATAAAAGTTTTAATATGCAGTTGTATTATGCATCGTAGAAATTCAGAAATTATTATAAAAGCCATAAAATAGGTCGCATTCCGCATAATCGGCAGTAAAGCGAAAATTAAAACCTCTTCATGTCCGCTAGATCTACCGGAAAATTAAATTTTTAAATAGAAACTTTTTCTATGCAGTAAAATAGATTGTAGTTTTATAAAAGAAATTAATAAACTAGCTTCTCCAATTTTATTTTGTGTAATTTATTTTCACTACAAAGTTACAAAAATATACTAGGAAATGAAGAGAATAGGTATTCGGTCGTTTTTAAAGTTTGGTTATTAATTTCTTAAGATTATTATTAAACTAATTTTAAGACAAAATGTTCATATAAACATGAGTCCATAAATTTTTCGTTCTCAAGATACAGGGTGTTAAATTTAAAAAAAAACTTAAAATTTTAATTAATTTTAGTAAAATTTGTTAGTCTACATATAACCCTTATTTAATTTAGTGTTTCTTGTTGCTACAAAATTAATAAAAATAAATCATGATTTACATGTATGACATTTCATTTAAGCTTGTAACATACTGTTTTCTAATTCTACAATCCGAAACGATTTTCGGATACGATTATCTAAAGGTCGATTGACTATAGGATTTTATAATCGCGACGCATACATTAAAAAGTAGGATGTGTGCACGTAAGTTGGCGTCATATGAAACACTTTTTTATTATTAATTTTACGAAAAAATATATTCTTGATAAAAAGTTCTGCATTGCCCAAAACCTAAAAAGCAACCATCAGATATTAATTTTTATCAGCCATCTACGAAGTTTGGTAATTTTGCTTAAAAGTAGTACTTGAACGGTACTTGTATTTTTGCTAATATCAAAAATTGTTTGCTTGGTTTTTTAAGGGCCACATATCGTCACCTTTATTGTAAAACCACCTAACTCCAGTTTTAATAAAAACTGTGATGCCATCTTTAGTCTCTTATAAAATAAAGCTAAAGGTGGAATCAAAATCGCATGTTTTTTATAAAAACTGGAGTTAGGTGGTTTTACAATTAAGGTGACGATATATTGAAATTTAAAAATCTATATAAGATGAAGCATTTTATTATTGTGTTTTTTATTTGTTTTAAAACTTGTTTGTATTGCAAATAAATTTGGGATAAAATGTGAGTAACATTTATGTATTAGTAAGTCTTTAAATTATTTTGTGCGTAACTCAACTTTTATTGAAATATTAGAAGAGAAATGTTCACATTTAGTACTCTTTAATTAAAATAGCCTTTTTATTATGGCTTACTATATTTTGATTGTCATATTGTCTCCCCGTGGCGCAGTGGATAGCGCTTTGATCTTTGAAGCCAGAGGTCGCCGGTTCGATTCCCAGCGGGGAGACATATTTAGGTAGTAGTTATTTGAAAACGACCGTGGTGGTACTACCGCGTTGTCTAAAAGGTGCTGTGAAATGCATTACTGCATGTTTCAGTGCTTGGACAACGGAACAGGGGGAACGATGGGTTAAACATCTAATAACCCGACACCCACAGTACTCTGGTATTTAGGCATATGCCTTCGTGGGATGTCAAAGAGATGAACAAAAAAATGTAGAAATACAGCTCTTAAAAAAAACAGTTGTACATACCTATAGTATATTGCCAAATCTTATTTTTTAAATTTTCTTCTTTTAAATGTGAAAGAAAATACTAAAATTATAATAAAGTAAATAAGTTTGTAATTTTATAGCAAAAAAACTTATTTCAAAGAAAAAAAAATGAAGAATCGTAAATTACCCATTTTTTTTTATTTATTTTAAATTTTGCACATCGGCCTAAAATTAAAAACTAAACAATATTTTTAAATAACTTTTTTAGATATTCAGCCTACTAACCTTACTTTTTGATATTTTATTTTAATTTTTATGAATTATCTTTCCAATGGACGCCCATAAGCCGGATGTCATTAATTATTTTTTGTTACTCGATAAGCAGAGGTAATTAAAAAAAAATCAAATAATTTGAAAAACAATTATTTTTCCATATGTGTCTACCTCGTTTGTGGTCACTGTATGTTAGGTTTATATCTCGAAAAATATTACATTAAAAAAATATCAAACTTCACCACTGGACTCAACCTAATAATACAATGCCTACTTATATAAGTTTTTTTGTTGTATTAAGTTACAAGACAATTAAAATCCGAGGGAAGTTGATTAAATTGTCCAAAACGAAGAGAGATTTGAAAGATATTTTAGTGTCATCTTCTGTTTTATTAGAATGTACCAACTCTTTGCCAAAACCGCAAGTTTATATCTTTAATACTAACGGAGATGCAACGAAATTCGAATATTATCCTATACATCAAAGATCAATCATTAAAATAAGACTTTTTTTTAACATTTATTACATAAACTATACTATAAAATGAAAATTGTTGATACTTTTCTCCAAAGTACATTTTAATTTTTATACTTTTTAGTATCTTTTATATTTAATTCTAAGTATGAATAATACAACACAGTTTTGGCACGTAGGGAAAAGTTCTTTATATGTTAATTGCATTTGTTTTTTGGGGTGAAAGGAATTTAACTTTGTCCAAGTTACATATCGATACCTTGATTCGCAAACCGGCTAACTCCATATCCACAAATATTTACAACAGAGACAAAAATATTTTATATATTATATTAAGATAGTTTAAAATAGAGTTTTTTATTATTTGTTACGTAGATGAATGTTTTTAAAGTAATTTTAAGTAAAGAAACCATAGAAATCCTTTTTTATTTAGATCTCAAATAGTTCGAGTAACTAACTTTTATTTTAAACGAAAATGGAGTTAGCCGATTTGCGAATTAGGGTATCAATATTGTGACGTTAGATTTTGTCACTTGGGGCAAATGTACCATAGGGAACTATCTTCATGGACCATGAGACCGGAGGACAAAAACTAACTTTCCATTTTATTAACTAACTTAATTTAGTACGGGCATACCCCCCACTAGGGGTAGCCCGTACGGGGCTTAACTAAAACTTTATACTTGACTTGATACTATTACTACCCACTTCTTATCTAATCTTTTTTCTAATTTTTTTCTCTCTTTAAAATTAAATTTTCTAGTGTTTGTTTTGCATTTCTACGCGACCCAGTTTGTTTAATGTTTTTATTTTATTATTATAAGAGTAACCTAGAGAATTGTTTAATTTATATTTTAAAAACCTTGACATCTCACGTATATCTTTATTTAGCAAAATTCCCAATGTTAAGTAACCTAGTTAAAATGTATACTTATTTTAAAATTCCCAAAAATGTATATTTTTAAAATTCCCAAAATGTATACTTTTTTATACTAGGTGTTCACATATGCCCCCTTCCTGAAATCGTTGGACCCACAACGCTATTAGAAATAAGCCAAATTTACTTTAAACCCTTTAAAAAAATAGTAATATTACCGATAACGATAGTTCCATATAGCTTACAAAAATTTAAAAACCTAACAATATTTTACCTATTATTTAAATTATTGTAAATAATCTTAACTTTCCAAAGTTTTACAAACATCAAAAAGTTTCATCTAAGATTAGAAAAATATGAAAACAAAAAAATGTTCAAATAGCCTTTAATCCAAAAAATAATTGTTATGATTGATTAAAAGTCTCGACTTTTTTTCTAAATATTAAGAGATTTGTCATTGATCATAAAAAATATTTAATTTTTTTCTATTGTTAACATAGTAATTTCTAAATTTGAGATTTTTTCTAAGTAGTTTTATTTAAATATAGTTGTAATGGTTAAGATTATTTTTTAGAGAAAAGTGGCCTAAAATAAATACCTCCTATATAGAACACTTTAAATACATAGTGTTATTACTCATTAACTTTACTACATATGTACTATACAAAAACATATGACTTGGTCTTTACCTTTCCCGCATATTGTATAACATCAAACAATGACCCTTTCATAACTTAATATTACATATACGGTAGGTTAAAAAAAAGAGTTATTATCAAATTTTACTTTTAGGCTACTTTTCTCTGCATATTAAATCATTATTATTATTAAAATTATTTTTTTCTAGTTAGTTAACACCAAAACAAATACAATTAATTTAAAAAAATATCACAGATTTACCTAAACACATCACACAACACTCGATTACAAATAACATACTGTCCTAGATTGTCCTTCCTTTGTCGAACTGTACTGGTCCACCTTGCCTCCCTGTCCATGTCCTTGATGGTGCGTTCCATTGGCCAATTGTCCCGTACTTCTTCTCCACATACCATTGTCCGCCTTTCACTCCCATTTTCTTCTTCTACATCAGGTTACTGCAGCCTCATGCCAATTTTCCCATATCCTGAGCTTTCTCAGGGCCGCTTAACTGTCTTGTACCCCACCATTCAAGACCATAACTTCAGAGCTCTTCCCCATACTAGAGCTGCGGCTTCCAGTGCTAATGCAGCCTCATGCTGCTTCCCAACTCCGTCCTTACGACGTAATATAACAACTTCAACGCAAATAACTTTTCTTCCATTTTCTTCTTCATCAACTCTGGCTAACCCCATTTAGCCATATTTCAAAAACTGAATATATACCTTATCTTCCTTTTCTTGTAGCTACGCTGCTACCTCCTTGCAGCTACGCTATGCAACATATTTTTCCCCATCTTCGTCATTTCACACACATTTCCTCTTCGGGGAACGGGACGCCTTTACCATATATATGGCGTTTTCTTCCACAAATACACTGAGGGGTAGGAAGGGCGTACCATGAGCGACTTTTCCTATCGCTTCACAAAGGGCACTGGAACTGGGGCGGGCACAGCTTACCATAACCGACGTTTCACAAAGGTCACTGGGAACGGGGGCGCCTCCACCATATGTGACGTGTAATTTGAAATACATATAGGGCCACTTTACGTCACTGGGCAAATCGACCATATGGAACTATCTTCATGGACCATGAGACCGGTGGACAAAAGACTAACTTTCCATTTTATTAACTAACTTAATTTAGTACGGGCATACCCCCAACTAGGGGTAGCCTGTACGGGGCTTAACTAAAACTTTAACTTTATACTTGACTTGACACTTTTACTACCCACTTCTTATCTAATCTTTTTCTAATTTCTTTCTCTCTTTAAAATCAAATTTTCTAGTGTTTATTTTGCATTTCTACGCGACCCAGTTTGTTTAATGTTTTTATTTTATTATTATAGGAGTAACCTTGAAAATTGTTTAATTTATACTTTAAAAACCTTGACACCTCACGTATATCTTTATTTAGCAAAATTCCCAATGTTAAGTAATCTAGTTAAAATATATACTTATTTTAAAATTTCCAAAAATGTATATTTTTAAAATTCCCAAAATGTATACTTTTTTATACTAGGTGTTCACAATATGTAAAATTTTAAACCATGATCAATGCGTAATTTCGCGTGATATCCGCGTTTTCTGTACAGCTATTGGTTAAGAGGCAATTTTTTTAGTTTACAATAACGTTTTTATTTTCTTTTAACAAATGGCTGTACAGAAAAAACAGCATGGCAATGCAAATGTCTAGTATCCCGTCCAAGTTTTATATGCAAAGTTTTAAACCAGTGATTTACGCGTAATATCGCTTTTTCTGTACAGCTATTTGTTAAAAGGCAATAAAAGGTAATTGGAAAACCACAAACATTGCCTCTCAACCAATAGCTCTACAGAAAACGCGATATCACGCGATAATACGGGTTAATCGCGGTTTAAAATTTTGCATATAAAACTTGGACGGAGTATAGACTTGCATTGCCATGCAAGTTAATGACCTTGTTAACCAATAAAATATTTACATTTAACCTAAATAATTTAAATTGTTTTTACAAAAATTTAACAAAAAAAGTTTTACCCTAAACTCGCTTAGGGTTTTTATGAGTTAAAATCTTTATAATTCCTAATAATTATAAAATACAAGTTGAACATAATAAAGAATATTAATTTTTAATTAAAATTCTCGTCCAGAGAATTTGGCCGATATTAAGTATTATTCAACTGCAGCGTTCAATTTTTAAACGGATTTATAATTTCTTTTCTAATTAATGGGTTTAAATTCGGGTTTTAAAGTTGTGTCGTTGTCGTTTTATAAAATTTAATTAACTGACAAGTGGTTTAAAGTTTTAACGATAAGAATTACTAACCAACTAAAAAATAAAAAAATAAAATCTGTCTGACATCAAATCAACTAAATATTACGAAATAGACAGCCTAATACAGGGTTGACGTCCATACTTAGATTCATGATATAGAAGTTAGAAATTAGGAAGTTATCAAGATCGGGCTTTTGTCGATAGGTTAAGTTTTTTTCTTGTGACGTTTTTTTATTTAAAAAATTATCTATTTTTAATATAAAAATAACACTATAAAAATAGTGATTGGGCCACACTTGAACTTGGTCATATTTTGTACACAGAAATAAAGTTATTAATATATTTTTTTATACAGGCTGTTACAAATTCGAGGAACGCCATTGGGATCTCGGGAACGGTAAGAGATCCAGAGTTGGTTAAATTAGAGCAAAGTTGCGCAAAGGAATAATAATAAGTAGTAATGGAAATAAATGAATGCAAACTTACCTTCAAATGGAAATTTACAAAATCGTTTGGAATAAAAACGTAATTTTTAATAAACAAATAGTGGATGGTGGTTTCGAAACGTCGCATAAATGTAAAGTGTGATATATCGTTGCATTTAGAATTAAATTATAAGGGTAATAAATTTAATACCTTATATTCCGCCCATTTAAAAAAAACAAAGTTAATGATGGTGGCTCAAAGACGGAACGTCGGATCCTAAAATTAGTAACAATATTTTATAGACCAAAAAAGTGGCAATGTAAATGTGTCGTTAGTTTTAAAATATCTCTACAAATAAACCGAGAAAAAAACAAAAACTCTTTCACAAAATTTCGTTTTTGCCGGCTAATTCCGGAATTGCTGCAAAACTATAAATTTGTAAAACGTAATATTGTTAAGTATACTCGCCCCAATTTAAACAACCCTGTATCTCTACCGTGTCCAAGATCCTAATGGTGTTTCTCGAATTTGTAACAGCATGTATATACTGTGTATTTTATTAATAAATGGGGCTATAATGGCATTATTATGTGTTAATTTGTTGGTATGTTTGTGCTTAAAATACGATTTTACATAGAATGGTACAAAATATTGATTAAATTAGGGTATACCGATTTCGTAAAGAAAAACAGATAATAGAAAAAGAGGGTTAAGGCAATATGTTTAGCTTGTCAACTTTGTAAAAATTATACACATTAAACGGGAACAAATCGTTTTGCCTTGTATAATCCCGTATAAACAGCCGTTTACCTATAAATGAAGCATTAATATAAGCTAATTAAGTTATCCAAATATTATTGATCCTGTGTCAACCGTTAAAAATTATAAATTAAACATGTTTCTTTTTTGTTCTAACTTTGAACTTTAAAAACACATTTACAAAGAGCTGTAGCAGTTTTTTTAACACGGTTTTATTTTAGCTTTTCTTGGATTTAACTCTCCTTTGGACTAAAAGCGAGCTTATTACTGTTAGTATAGGCTTTTATAGCATATTAAGGTAAAAAGCAAAAAATGAATATAAATATAATTAAAAAAAACTAAAAAAACACGCTTTTAAAACAGATCGAAGTTAAAAGTTCAAAATAATTTTAAAACAATAATGAACAAAAAGTACTAGTAGGTAAGTGCTTGTACCCATAACTTAGAGTTATTGCAAATCATGTTGACAGTACCATTAACCTATAAAAGGGGCAATAATTTTAGTTACAGAATAACATGTGAAAAAAAGGCGCGCTTGTGGCGGCTTCGGTTGTATCAGCGAGCGTCGATCTCCGGAGTTAAGCAGTGGAATGCGCGCCCATAATTTGGATGGGTGTCCGGCGACAGCGGTGTTTTGGGTAGCGGCACACGGTGTTTCTGCTCGGGGAAGCGGACCGAGCAACAACCATCCAAGTTATGGAATGAATGGTGTGTGAATGAGAAGGAGTAGGGGTCAAGGTACAATAAGCCTTCAGGCTGCAGTGCACCACCTAGGGGGCGGTCGTCGGACCTGGGTGGGATGACCCCGAAAGGGTGAAAAAAAAAATTTGAAAAAGCAAGATTAAGTATTTTTATTTCTAAAAACTTTTGGATTTTGTGGTCGGCAGCCGTTCGGTTTACACGAACAGTTTTGAAGTTAAAATAAGACCAAAATAAGGCACGACCTAAAAGCGAGATAAATAAAGCCAGGCACTATCCTTATTAAGGGAGTCCTTATCCCACCATGCATCTGCGCAAGCTCAGATGTCAAAATATGGCCGGTATTATTAGTACCTGGTCTTATTTTACTGTGCAATATTTCTCTATTATTGAAAAAGGGGTGGGTGCTTTGTGGCATATTTTTCGTATATAAAGCGCCCGACGCTTTTCTGCTATTATACTACTTACATAGTATTTTATTCTTTATTTTAAATTTGAATTTATTTTAATTTTAAACTACTAACATTGTATTCTTTGTTCGTTATTAGTTTAGGAATATTTAAAAAATTATTTTAAAATTTACCGTATTTTTTTAACTATATTAATTTTATATAAAGTACTAACATTATTTTGACTCACTCCATTACCCCAATCATTTACAACATTACCTTTTTGGACCCCTCTATATTAAAATAAATTGACAACCAACTTGATGCCATTGTTTTCCTAGATCTGACGGATTATAACTACTTATATCAAAAATATTTACTGCGGAGTTTAAAGGCAGATAGGCGTCATCACAAACGAGATTTAATTAAAACACAATCAGAGCGTAAAACGGTTTAAAGTCTAGCCATAATCTGTTATTCAGCTGGAATCATAGAGAGTTTTATTTTAAAATTCAGCAAGCAGACTATGCGGGTAGACTTTGTTCAGTTAAATATCGTTTGTGTTGATATAATACTGAAAATGGAACGATCCAATATTATTTTACACATAAAAATAATAAATTTTGACTTACAATGTTCTCTAAAATATTGTAAAACGGCCTAAAGTCTGGCCATAATCTGTTATTCAGCTGTAATGATAGAAAGATTTATTTTAAAATTCAGCAAGCGAACTATGCGGGTAGACTTTGTTTAGTTGAACATCGTTTGCTTTGAGATAATACTGAAAATAGAACAATCCAATATTATTTTATACATAAAAAATAGGAATTTTCACTTGCAAAGTTCTTTAAAAATTGTAAAACGGTTTTAAGTCTGCCTACTATCTGTTATTCAGCTAAAATTTTAGATAGTTTTGTTTAAAAATTTAGCAAACAAACTAGCGTGCCGGTAAACTTTGTTCAGTTAAACAGCTTTTGCTTTGAAATAATACTGAAAAGAGAACAATCCAATATTATTTTATACATAAAAACATTAGATTTTTACTTGCCATGTTCTTTAAAAAATTTGTAAAACGGTTTAAAGTCATCTGGAATCATAGAGAGTTTCATTTTAAAATTCAGCAACAAAACTATGTTGGTAGACTTTGTTCAGTTAAACAGCGTTTGCTTTGAGATAATACTGAAAATTAAACAAACCAATATTATTGAAAATAAAACAATCCAATATTATTTTATATATAAAACTAATAGCTAGAGTCACAAAAAGTTTTATAATTTAGCAAGTGAACTATGCGGCTAGACTTTGTTTAGATAAACATCGTTTGCTTTGAGATAATACTGAAAATAAAATAATCCAATGTAATTTTATTTATAAATATAATAGATTTTTACTTGGAATTTTCTTTAAAAAACGGCAAAACGGTTTAAATTATGGCCATACTTTGTCATGCTGGAATCATAAAAAGTTTTATAATTAAGCAAGCGAACTGTGAGGGAAGACTTTGTTCGGTTAAACATGGTTTGCTTTGTAAATACTACATTTAATCAATCCAATATTATTTTATACAAAAAAATAATAGATTTTTATTTGAAAAGTTCTTTAAAAATTTGTAAAACGGTTTAAATCCTGGCCATAATCTGTAATTTAGCTGAAATCATAATTTTATCATATATCATATAATTATATATTTCAGTAAGCGAACAATGCGACAATACTTTGTGGAGTTAAACATCGTTTTCTTTCAAATAATACTGCAATTGGACAACTTTATATTTAACACATAAAAATCATAGATTTTCACTTAAAATTTTATTTAAAAAATTATATTTACTGAGTTTGTAAAAATGTACTGATTTTTACTAGCGTTTTTACATTGGGATGTTTTTTTATATATAAATTTCTACTTCTATTCTTTTTTAGATTGGGTTTTTCTTTCAGATAATAAAAATTACAACGTTAAAATAAACAATAAAGATATTAGAAAAATCTTTTAGGTACAACTTGACATCTGGAAATTTTAAAATTTAATTTTATTTGAATATCTCTTTATTACAGTATTCTCTTAGCTCTTAACTCGTTTGTAATTTTCTGTTTGTGATAACTTTAAATTATAAACCAAACAAAGAAAATACGTAGTAATTTATTTAAAAACGTAAAAAATTATAACGTTAAAACAAACTCAAATCGTTCTAAAAGGTACTGATTTATTGCAAAACAAGATTTTACATAAAAAACCCCATAAATGTCAGACTACAGGACAATTTAATAAAATATAAGTAAAGGACCAGAAAATTTAATGTATTAAGGTATTGTTTTTGATTATTTTATTTTGCTTACCTTATACAGTTTTAAACACCCTCTCACATTGGCAAGTAATAGAATAACAAAACAAGCACTATTAGTAACGCATGTTTACATGCCGGTATTTAGTTAGATTGTTTTTTTTCCTGACACTGCTTATGTGTTATGTTATTTAGCTTAACCCGTATAAAAGATAATTAAATATAAACATTTGCTTAAAATTAATATCTACTGAATTTATTTAAAGCAAAGCAAAACAAAAACATTTGTTAAACAACTAGAGGAAATATTGTTTGTCTATAATAAATTAACTTAAGCATATAATTTTAAAACTGTATGTATTATATTAATTTATTCGACTTTATAAAATATGTATTTTCTTTTAGAAAAAGCCAATAAATCATAAATATACACAGCAAGATCATGAAAATATACCAAAGGTTTTAAAAGTTAGAAGAGGGCGTCAGACTTAAGGACTTTACTGTATAATAGGTTTGATAATAATAAAAAATATCATATATTATATTGAATTTATATTTACTGTTTGATTTTGGATCGCCGTTGGCATAGCGCCAAAATATTTAAATTAAATTTTAGGGAATTTGTTATTTTGTTTCTTACAATTGGTGTCGCACTGGACCAGGGTCGGTTGCCCGAATGCAACCCAAAAACAATTTTCACCGATATTGCTCGTTTTTTTGTGTGGTAAATCTATTCCGTAAGCTCTTACGTATATGTGTGCCTTCCATTTAAAAAGAACCAAATGCCAACACATTTTTATAGGCTTTGTTACCAAAATTTCACTATCAAGTCGGACGGCAACAAAACCGACACAGGTAACTTGTGAGAAAATATATTTTGTTTATTTTATCGAAAGTTTGGTTGTAGATACCTACTATAAAAACAAGCTGGTTCTTAAAAATTAAAATATATTGGCTATTAATATGAAACATTTACAGTAGTAGTATATGTAATTGTTAAAATGTCCAATAGCTAGATTTAATTTAAACACCTACTTTTAAAAAGAAAAAGTAATCGACACTTTTAAAACTTTATTTAACAGTTTGGAGTTATTGGTACGTGATAAGCATTATATGAGGAAGTAAAGAAAAGTTCTTTCGTGGAGTTTCCTAATCATACTTGAAAAGTTGTAAGTAAGCAATATTTTATCTTTTTAATAAATCACTATAAAAGACAAGAAAGGAATTTATTTATCATTCTTTTCTTTTTATATAAGGACTAAACTCAAATAAAAATAGATAAGCTATATAAAAATACATTTCTAAATTAAATGCTCTATAAATTCTTAGTTAAAGTATTTTAAATTATTCGTTGTTTAAAAAAAATACATTTTTTTAAAATAGTTTTGCTAGTCTAAATTTTAGTTTTTAGCTGCATTTTTCTGTGTTTTACTATACAGAATCAGACAAATGAAGTAATTTATAAGCAGTGTGTGGAAGGGAGACAGTCTAACGCAAACGTTGGCATGTAAACATTCCGGATTGGATGACTAATAGTGCTTTTTATGTTATTGCATTAGTTGCCAATATACTTTTACAAATTAGCTGATACGGTATATATTAAATACAATAACACAAAATAAAGCTTTTAAGGTACTTTTTAAAGCATCAGACTATTTGGTACTTATTAAACATTAAAAAAAATAAAAAACTTTTATAATCTCTAGTTTTTTTGCCTCAATATTTTTTTCGTAATAACTTGGTAAAAATTACAAAATTTGTACGTTTATACCTAAAGAATAACTCTGATACTCTGTGCCTACTAACAAACCGGTAAAGAGTATGACATAAGGCAGTGACATACAAATAGAACAGCACTAACATAAATTGCCTAGCACATCACACGACCAGTAGCAGTTTGTTTAGGCATGTAAATAGACATATTATTGGATTATTTAGCTGAAACTGGTGCATTTATTGAATTTTAAAAACTATTTATAGGGTTGCTTCACGCAGTAATTTTCTATTTCTTAGGTCTTTTTGATGTTTCACTTTTAATAAGTAATAATTATCCCTATTTGATAGTAACTAATTTATGTATAAATGTTTATTAGAAAAAGAGGATCATATTTCTAATTGTTAAATTCGTATCAAAAAACGTGCATCATACTTCTTAATATTATAATAAAAAGTAACCCGGTTTTAAAAATTATTTAACATCAATATTTAATAAAAATATTCCTTTTTA
The DNA here is from genome assembly GCA_014170235.1 of Listronotus bonariensis. Lineage (NCBI taxonomy): Eukaryota > Metazoa > Arthropoda > Insecta > Coleoptera > Curculionidae > Listronotus > Listronotus bonariensis. The sequence continues at coordinate 53,090 of JACEGR010001904.1, forward strand.
GTTTGAATTTATGTTTAATTTTAAATACATTTGTCAGAAGCTAAAGAGAATGTAAATTTCATTTAAGACTGGTAGATAATTGAAATATAAATTTTGTTTAGGGTTATTTTAATGGGATAGGGTAGCGAAAATAAAGAGGATGCTGAAGTTTTAATGGATTTAAATTATCAATGAGTAATTCTAAACCAAAAACAGTATGGGGATGAGCTAGCTTTTCTCAGTAAGAATGTAATGGTAGGTAGTTCCAAATTTAGTTCGTAATCTTGGGGTCGCGACGGGTCGGGTATATTGTAGCAGATTTGGGCAATAACATTTGCAGTAATAAGTCATTATACGGCGTTTCGCAAATATTGTTGTATTATTCAGAGGCACTCAAGCAGAGATACAAAGAATTTAATTAATATTTGGTATGTTTTTTTTTACAAATATATTGATATTTTTAAAATTATATATGTTAAGTTAAAGTTAAATAATTGCCGACTTAATAAAGCATTGATTTACGGATTTATTTTACAGGAAAAACATATTAAATGGGTAAAATACACGCATCTCGTGTTTATGTTAAAAGTACGTTTTTCTTTTATTGGTCCGTGACTACGTGAAATTAAATCATCCAGCCCTGCATTTTTTTGTGTAGAAATTAAGAAAAGATAATTTTTAGCTCTCAGTTTTTGCAAGTTAACGTCTAAAAGTTATTAAGATTTTATTTTAGGGTCAAATATGTTACGAAAAAGGTTAATTTACTTTACAAATAATCACCTTCAAAGTCAGGCATTGACTCACTCTATAAGTTGTTCTGTTTAATGTTTCTGCAATTTTTAATTTTAAGTTGGTATCCGCCTTATATGGTTTTTAAGTTAAAACATTTTTACAAGATAATTGACTCCCAAATTCAGCAGTGATCAAACATTTGATACATTTAAAAATTTAAGAAAAATGAGCCCATATATTTTACAAAAAGAAGGGTAAGAAGCAATAATTAAAATATGAGTTCTACTAACCCATTAGTGCCCGGAACTATTTTTTGTTTGGTATTTTTGTATAGTATAATTAATATGCCCTTCTTTGCGAGAAATTTTGTAACTTTTACGAGGAATTAAAGTAACTTAGATAAAGTATGGTGTAACTGTGCAATTAGCATATAGGCTCTAGCAGTCGTCTTTTGGGAATATATTTCAATTACTAAAGCAAGTACCATTTTCTAGCGCATTCACCATATCTTATTTGTTGTTCCGCGCGCCATCTCGTGCATTAAACACTACAAGCATACGCTTAAGCAGGTCTTGTATTCTGAAAAGCATTTATGGTAAACCTTTGAGTACTCAACTACCTAGAGGCTTTCGTGCATTATTGGTGTAAACTTTTGACAAGAGCAGCGATATTTTAAGTATCTTTTAAATCTTTGGCTTGATAGCAGTCAGATTTCTGGAATATTGGATGTTAGCTCTGTAAACCTTCTAATCCACTACAGTAGGTCGTTCGCCTCAAATGTCAATCTTCATTCGACAGTGAGATCCACTTTCCGATGTCACTTTTGTTGAGCCGGCCCAGCTGATTTCGGCTTTGCTTGGTTTTAGAAAAGTTCCTAGGAACATCTATGTAAAAACCAATAATATATCTCTTTTATAAGGCCTAGAAGGGTATGTTTTTCTCTTTATTTATCCTTTTCATCAATATTTTTACATAATTCGTTTTTTCTTAAAGTGTCAAAAATCTAACCTAAAAAGACACGAGGTGTTTTTCATTGTTTAATATTCTAATATTTGTTTTAGATAAGGCCGGTTGCTTCCTTTATTTTTTCCCTTCTTTCTCTCTTTAACCACCTGGCAAGAAAGTTACTCTTATTGCCAGTTGCTAGCTTGGTGTTAGGCATCCTGTGACTTAACCACACGAGACCCCTTTTTAAGAAGACACAACTCAGATAAGTTAAAACCCGTCTTACTGAACCCCTTTTAATTTTTCATAAACAGTATTTTTTTAATTTAAAATTAATTAACAGACATAAAAGGCATAAAATCCAAAGAATTTAAATTTAGCCTTTGCATGAATATGTTTATTTGTTTTGATATTTTAATTTTTAATGTGAATTAGTAAAATGTGACTGTATAGCGGTGTAAAGGTTTTTAAACTTAACGCTATGTATATCCATAATTATTGTACTTAAATCATTTAATTTTACAATTTTTTTCTTTTAATTAAAGAATACCGTAGATCTTTAATGGAGTGATTTATTTCATGCTGGACCTAATTTTCCTTTTTCCATATTTCAGTTTCCTAATTAGTGATAAACTACCACAGAATGGCTTTTAAGTAAACAATAAAATATTTATATTGGCACTGATACAGAAGTGTGTAAGGGATATTTAATAAACCCACGGCCTTTTCCCACGACTCTCAATGAGCTAGACCGTAAGGCATTTTGCCTAAATCCATGGCTAGTATAACATCTCTTAATTTAGGCAATCTCATCATAATCAAAACCAAAGTTAGGTTATAATGTAATAACAAAATATGAATTTTTATCATTATTAGTTTAATAACTATCAAATTATAAAAACTTTAAATCCTTAGACTTTACTTTGTTTTAAAGAATTAATAAAATTTAATCTTACCTCCTATTGAACTAGTAGTGGCCATGGCCGCACTATTTGTGGCCAGTGGTTGCACGAGTTTTGGCCATAGTAAATATGTACTAAGGAAATTTTATTATTATTTACACAATTTATTAGTAAAATATAAATTTATTTTAAATTTACCTTAACAAAATGCAATACGAAGGCATTCTTACCTATGAAAAAACAGAACCAATAAAAATTAGTTCCTAGATAAATGATTAATTTCTTAAACTAAAACATAAAAAGATAAAATAAATTGGACTACTTTTCTTCCAAATTTTAAGTTGGAAACATTACTGTGAGTTTTTTCTGTACAAAACCAGACATTGTTAACTTCTATATCTGGGATCCAAGTAAAAATTGACCACCATTTGCTTGGTATATCTGTCACAAGTTGGTCATATTTACAGGTGTTTCGGTTATTTTTATAGAAATAAAACGGAAATAATTTTGTATTTGTCAGCAGAATCTTCACTTTTATCTACATTTACAGTAAGGGGCTTTTAAATATTTCTTTTATTTGACTTGTTACAAAAATATTTCAAAGTGGTAGTTGGAAGCGCCCAGTGATACCATATGGTATCATCTTAATTTAAGGTCGTTTTTAAAAACCTAAAATATTGTTAGAAAACAGTTGCTTTTTTGCCCACAATGATTAATTAATTACTTATTCTTAGTGTATAAAAGTATTTTCAAATAGAAAAATGCATAGTGTACTTAAAAATTTAAGTTACTCAAATAGAACACCCATGTTTTATAATTTTGCGAAATACAAATTTAAAAAACATGCTCTAACAATTAAAAAGTACAATAATTATTATATAAATGCGGTTTGACGTGGACCGCTGATATTAGCCAAAGCTAGGATGATTGCTAAATTTTTTTTACCAGGAATGGAAAAATAAGGACAGCATAAGTGTCGTCTTAAAAGCGATACAAAATGGTAGGGTCCGCCCGTTTAGTAAAAAGCCACCGACGTCATCATTATCTGCGCGAATTATCCTGTTACTCCATCGACCTGTAGTTAAAATGGTATTTTTATTTTAAATCAAAACTTTAAAATGCCTACTTTCATGGTAACTATACGAAGCCCACGAAGCCGCAATTAAAAGAAAGATACAGAAGATTTTGCGCAGATAATGATGACGTTAGTGGCTTCCTTACTAAACGGGCGGACCCTATCACTCAACATTAATGGGTTAACAATGACGTTTGTATGTTACGTATTTACACTACTGATATTGTGAACACCTTATGTATCTCATCGCATAGTACATATTACGTTTGTAGTAAACATAATAAATAATAAAAATATTTGTGTAGTTAACACCAATTAGACCACTTTTTGTCTAAAAAATAATTTTACGGTTAAAACTTTAGCTTATTAAAAGTACCTACTTAAAGAAAATTTTAAATTTAAAGTTTCTTTAAAATTAAGCTAAAATCTTATTTAGATTATTTATTGCTAAAAAAACCTCTCTAGAACTTTTATATCATTATTTTAGTTAATTTATCCGTAAAAATCTTTTAACGTTTCAAAAGAGTCATAATTTTGAATTTAACCTAAATTAATTATTTCTTAGAAAAAAACGGCTACTTTTACATTTTTTGGCATTTTTTTGAAAAGAAAAAAATTAATATGAGTTAATTTTTTTTTATTTTTAAAGAAAGGTTTAATAAAACCTTAAGGTTATTTACGGTAACTAAAATGTATATAATAAGTACCATAATATTAGGTTTTTAAATATTTATAAGTAATATGGAACTATTGTTTTTCAAAAAGGAAATCTAAATTCTTTTAAGGGTTTAAAGCAAATTTGTCTGATTTCTAGTACCGTTGTGGGTCCAACGCTTTAAAGGAAGGGGCATATGTAAACACCTAGTGTAAAAAAGTATACATTTTGGGAATTTTAAAATAAGTATACATTTTAATTAGGTTCCTAACCATTGGGATTTTTTCTAAATACAAAACAAGTCGTGATATGTCAAGGTTTTAAACCATTAAAATTATAAACTTATAATATTAAAAATTAAACAATTTGCTAGACCATACTTAAACAATAACAAAGAAAACCTAGAAATTCTATATTTAAACACAACACAATTTGGGGGAATGAGATAGAAAGGATGTAAGGGTAGTAGGTAGTAGAAACCTAACTTCAAAAATACTGAGTGTAAGGTAGTAGAAGTGAAGTCGAGAAAGAAGTTAAAGTTCTAATTAAGACTGTTCGCGCTACCCCTAGTTGGGGGTATGCCCGAACTAAATTAAGTTAGTTAAATGATTCCTGTAGTCTTATAGTAAAATAAAAAGAAAATTTTAATTTATCACCGGTCTTATGGTCCCAGAAGATAGTTCCATATGGTAGATTTGCTCTAATGACGTAAAAGTGGCCTTATTTGCGTAAAGTGGCCTTATGTATCCCAAAATCAACGTTTTAGTTAATTAAATTATTTTTATTTTTTACCCATAAAATATACTTAAAGGAAAAAGTTACTCCAAGAAAGTAATATTTTTATGAGAGCACTAAAGCACGTTTGCTGCTTATTTTTTCATTAGGCCGAATTGGCCAAAAAATGTAAGAATGAGGGCAAATATAAAATAATAAACAAAAAATAATGTAAGAAATAAAAGGATTTAGATGTTTTACTGTAAGAACATAAAAACAAGAAATACAAACATATTGGATGTATTACGGAAAAGAGAATACTACTGTATTTTATATTTTAAAAAGAAATCTCGACAAAATGATGTTTTCTCACAAATAGAAAAGCCAGGTCTGGTTAAAAGGCACGACGGCAGCAAATATTATTTTAATGTAATAAAAAAGCAAATACATAAAAGAAAATATTTTCTTTTAAATTATTTTAGCAGCAAATGCAAATAATGTAATAATTTCGCTGGCTAATTCTGCCTAATTTTTGGTCAAACCTTTTCGTTTTATGTTCTTGTTTTTATTCAAAAAAGGCAGTATATAAATAAAAAATAATTAAAAAATAAATAGCTTGCTTGCCTACTAGTTAATAATGAGTTTACCCTGTATAGCTAAAGCATAATAAAACAGGATATAACTGTCAGTGGGCAAATTCAGGAGTACTCAGCCGCTTAACAGCTAAGTAAGGGGAGTGTCAAAACTGTCAAAATAATTTGAAATTTTTACACTTCGCTTACCTAGGGGCTAAGTGGCTGAGTACTCCTGAATGCGTCCAATGATTGGCCCTATATGATGTTTACATAGTTCCGTAACAACTCGTATAAAAAAAAACGTGTCGTCTTTTTATAAATTTTAATTAATAATCTAACGTAACTGTGGAAAACACTTCGACAAAACTTTATTTGTTAATGTCTTCAAGTAAACAGACCAACGGTCAAAATAATACTGACTGACGAAGGATTTTCGTCACCGTCACCCTTTCATAGTGTTGTAGAACAGTCCAAAATGATCCAAATTTTTTAGTGAATTCTTTTATTACAGGATGTATAAAAGTTCTTAACGACAAAGATTTTTGAAAAACTTAGCAAGTATTGAAAGAACTTGTGGCGAGCGTGGTGGAGTGGCTAGCATACCAGCCTCTCATCGCAGAGACCCGGGTTCCAATCTCGGTACTTAACATCAAAATTTTTCAGCGGTTGTCACTTCACAGAAGGCAATGGCAAACCATTGTGTAGTACTCTGCCTAGTACACCCTTTCACGTTGTGGACGAAAGCCACGTAAAGCCGGTGGTTCCGCATGTCTGTGTATACACACAGCTAAATAATCGTGCAACATTTTATTTCTGCTGGTAAAACTAATACCTAAAGTTGCCTGAATCTTACAGTGTGTCACGTGACGATCTTACAATATTAGTTTTTGCACAGCATCAATGTTTTTGGGCACAGCAACTGATTTTAGCCGACCTTTACGACCCTCGTCGGTGAGTAAACGGCGACCTCGATAAAATTCAATATACCATCGCTTTACAGTGGCAAAGGTTAGGGCTTCGTTACCAAAAGTGGAAGTTGGCTAATCGATGCATTGCTGTCTTGATAATCCACGTTGAAAATCGTAATAAATGGTCTGAATAGGGTTATGGAAAAAAATATCAATATTTTAAACAAAAACATTAGATCGCGTTTGACAACACTCCAATGTGTTGCCGAGGTTCAAAATATAAATAGTGACCCTCCTACCAATAGTACTCAAATTATTGTTTGGCTATTTCAAGTTATGTCTTAGTTAAGCATCCTTCCAACTTAAAGGCGGGTTTTAAATAAACGTTTAATTACCAACTCCTGCTCTTCCTATCTATATACTCGATCAGCAGGATCGAATAAAGGGATGCAATTAAGCTCCTGGGTCACGTGCGACACCAGAGATGAAAGTGTTCCCTAATTAGGTCGACAGGACGTGTTCTCTATGACTACGTTATTGTTTGTTGTTGATTTCCCTATCCCGTCGTCCTGTATACGTATTAGATCCTAAGTGGATTCTTGACGGCTCTCGTGCTAAGTGAGTCGTCGGTGTTAAAGGAACTGGGATGGAATTTAAAATTGGTTTGCTTATTTTAATTTACCTTGCAAACAGTGGCGCAACTAGTTTCTGGTTTTTTGGGGTGCTTAAGCCCCAGTTTATAGAGTACAGTAAGTTTTTCCAAAGGCCGCGCTTGTAGCTGCTCCGCACCGGTGGGGTCGGCCTCGTCGATCACCAGAGTTAATCAGTGAAGAGCGCGACCATAACTTGGATGGGTGACCGGCTGTCCACGGGTTTTGGGCAGCAGCACGCCGTGTTCTGCTCGGAGGTTTACGAACCTACAGATCAGCAACCATTCAAGTTATGGAATGAATGATGTGTGAATGGGAAGAAGTAGGGCTCAAGTTACAATAAGCGTAAAGGCTGCCGTCTGCCGTGCAGTTTTTGCTGTAAAACATAGAGGGCGCCAATTGTAGTCCTTTGCTTATGTTTAAAATGCCATAACTTTTTTTTGTCATGGTATATTATAGTGAAAAAAGTATTTTCTTATATTTTTGCACAAAAAGGTATACCTCGATACGACCAACATTTTTAGAGATATTTAAAATTAAAAGTGTTATTCCATACGAAAGTTTTCTATTGCATTTTTTCACACTTTATCTAGGCCACCTGGCAGTCTCCAAAAGGTCTGTATAAAATGCTACAACAAACTTCTTGACCCAAAATACAACTATGTAATCTAATTTAATTAACCTAACCCAAAAAGTTGATGGTTTTCGAGATACAGAGTGTCAAACTTTCCATTTTATTTTAGTTATTTTTTAATGTTAAAATTTTTGTGCAAATTTCTATTTAGAGGTTTTCCAAGGTAAAGAATCAAAAACTGTTTACGTTTTTGCTATAAAATGTAGAGGGCGCCAATTGTAGTTCTTTGCATATGTTTAAAATGTCATAACTTTTTTGGTCTTGATATATTATAGTAAAAAAATATTCATTTATAATACTGCTAGTGTTAATTTTTTAGACCTATAATAATCTGGTGCAAATCGCCCGCACGTAGGTGCACTGATTTATTTAATTTTATTAAAACCATTTTTTCGATCCGTACCGTGCCGACGTATGTGCGTGTACCTTTAAAGATCTTTTTATTGGTAATATAATATACAGGGTGCTTTATTGAAAAAAGCTATACTTTTTTACCCTGTATAAAAGAACAAGTATCACCATTAAAAAGATCTTTAAAAGAGCTTTCAGAGACACAATACATCTAACTTATATATTTTTAAACTACCGCCATTTTGTATTAGGTAAAGATATTGACTTTATATTTTAGGTTTATAAAGTACTCGTCAAAAGCTTTAAAATGATGTAATACATCCCCTTTTCATTTAACTTTTTTCCAAGATGACGACCAGCCGCCATCTTAAAATTTTCATTTTTTAAAATATAGTATTTATGCATCAATTTTATATTCTAAACTTTTACTTTTCTAAATTAAGTCGTTCAAAAAATAAAAGGGGCTGGGCATTAAAGAAATGCACTGTATGCAGTAAGGACGGTACAAAACTTAAATGGGCAATTTCTCATGCTTTTTTATAAAACAAAAGTTCCTAGAACATATGCCCGGCCTTACTTCATTTAAGAGCGTTAAATTAAAAAAAATGGCATTTTTTAAAATCCTAAAAACCTTATAACTTATTTAAATGAAATTTGGTATACACTTATCTAATGTAATAAGGCACTTGTAAAACCTTATCTAAATTAAGATTATTGGGTCAACTTGCGTGTCAGTGGGCTCCACAGTCAATATTAATGAAAAAAAAGTCACTGACTTATTGTGAAGTTTATTAATTTTTTTACTAAACTGTTGAAAATGCAACTTTTTAGTCTCCTGTATTCTTATTGTATTTCGCTTCGTTTTCGATAAAAACTTCAAGTCATTCTAAAAAGTAGCATTAAACAGCATAAAATAAAATTCAAAATTAAGAAATAATTAATTTTAACCTTAGTAAATAAGAAAAATGACCACTTTCGATAAACCACACGACTACTCCATTTATTTTAAGGCAAATTTTTGTTTTTTGTTTAAGTTAAAGTGGCTTTAATTTTTTTCTTGAAAAAGAAGTTAGATACAAAGAAAATACAAAATACTAAAAAGTTGCGGAGCTTTATAAGCGTTTTATTACATTCAATAAGTGTATAGTATAAAAATTTTTTTAGGATATTTAAAAAATACCCACATTTTTACGAATTTCAACGCCCTGTATCTTAGAAATGAAGCAAGTCCAGACATAATATGGTTATAGGAACTTAAAAAAACACATAAGGAATCGCCTCCTTTACTTTCGTACCGTAGTTAGGAAACACTCTGTATATTAGGCAGACCAAATTAAATTGACACCCCTAAATATCAAACATTTAAATTTTTTTTTTGTTTAATTAAGTAACTTTTTAGGAATATCGTTTGAATGATTGTATTAAATATGTTTCAGTTTTATAACTATGTATTGAAAGTAACGATAGACACAGACTTTGACATAATAATAGCTTTTTGTGTTTCGGCACCTAAAAGGTGTATTTTTATCTTTTCTTTTTTCCCTGTTATTCGATAATAATTTTCACTATAAATTAAATTTATTCTGCAGCTACTAAAAATAAATTCAAAATCCTAAAAATATAAAAAGCGCTAGAAATTAGCAGTTTAGTTTTTGTTAGATGACACTGTATGTACACATGTAAAGTTGAACTTTGCGCACGCAATCTAACATTAAAAATTTTAACTGGTGATTGAAGCAACAACAAATAAAAGTCAAAACTGAGAAAAACTGACGTTGAGAAATATAAAAATAGAAATAAATATATGTTTTTACTTTTTCAAGACACTTATAGAAAAAATATTGTTCTTAACACTTGCGTAAAGTGTCTTTCCCGCACTTACCGAACTTATCCGAACTCCGCTTCGCGTCGTTCGCCTAACTGCTTTTGCGTGCGGGAAAGTATCACTTTGCGCACTTGTTAGGAAAATAACTATTTTGAAATTTACTTGTTTCTGTAAAATACAAATCTCTAAAGGTGCGAAAAAAAAATGCTACCACAATATCCGAGACTTAAATTAATATGACTATTTAACCCAACTAACCTTTAACCAAAAGTTCATGATTTCGATGATACAGGGTGTTAAACATTTGTTCTGGTTTAAGTTTTTTATAAATGATTGTGTTAGTTATGAGTGTATTCTCAAAATTTTTGGCTCATGGGGTTTTAAGAGGTGAGAAATTAGCAAATTAAAATAAACTTATGTCATAAATTTTTTAACTTTTAAGGTACACACAGTGGTAAAAAAATATATTTTTTAAAACTTTAAAAACACCCTGTAAGTGTAGTCAATAAATAGGTCTGTTTTACTAACTTCAAGGATTATTGTGGCATGCTTATTACAAGAAGACGAAGTAAACATACAGGGTTACCAAAGACAGATCATAAAATTTCCTTCAGAAACACATTATAAACCGTAGCTTGACAGGTTTCTGCAGTAAACACAATTTTTCTCATAAAATTAAACAGACACAGGAACATGATAAATGACGTGATTTTTACATAAAAACGTAAGTTTACATGATACAATTAAAAATCGCTAGAAATATCATTTTCGCCAAAAATGCCAGGAGGCTGGTTTCCGCAATAAACGATTTAATTTAGGCAAGTAGAGGAACACAAAATGTAACAAAATTAGTAATTAAAATTTTTAGCTTTTTGTTTTTTAAAATAAACTTTTTAACCTGTTTACAGATCTTGTTTGCATCGGTCGTTAACTTACTTCTTTAGCAATTTTAGTAAAAAGCTTCGATTAGAAATTTAACTTTTTTATAAGTTTAAACTTTTCTGTTACCTGAATAAGAAAAGCTTAAAATTTTAATGACTAAAAATGCCAGAGTAAATTACTTTTTCGTGAAAATAAACCTAATTTATTTTTAATTTTTATATAAATAAGTATTCTTCAAATGACGAATAAAACTTTATGTAAATTAGGGCCTAATAATAAAGACCCTTACATTTTTTGCCTTAATTGTTATTAATTTTTTGAGTAACAATTTTAACTGTAACTGACAAATATACAGGGTAATTAAACTTAAGTCGGCACTATTGCTAACTTCTTTATTATTGGAGATACAAAGTCGGTTAAATTAGTAAAGTTGTACTATTTTTTCCGCTGATTAACGTGCTGTCAAGAGAAAAACAATTAAACATCGGGCTTTAGATTTATTGCCTTTGAATACATATGTTACATAGCTTTAAGTTTTAAAAATATAGGGGAATCCTTCCGGTATCCAACAATACCAGTATGATCCTTGGTCACTAGCTAGTTAGGGAGATACGGCCCTTCAGAGGTTTTGGCATAAGTGACGGACGTCTCTTTTGGACTTCTGGCGGTATTTCGGGATTCTGACTAGTAGACCGTTGCCGGATTTGTGTCAATTTAGTCTCGTTGAATCAGGAGAGGTTTGTACTCTTTAAAACAGTTCTTCAAACGGATGGTGAACTCCCGGTTTAGGAGTTTCTAGTTGACAAAGTTGTCGAGTCGGGCAGCACGTGCTTCTAACAGGTTCTTTCTTAAACTGGCAGCTCCCTTTACAGTGTAATATAGCTTTTCGCCATTTCCTGTGTGTTGTAGGTATCTTGTTGTCCAAGGTCTCTAGGTGTCCGGGTTTTTTGGAGTCTTCTCTTTATAGTCCTGCATTCTACTGTAGCAGATGGTATAATAAGAACGTAATTCTTTCTGGGAGCTTGACTGTTTCTAGTTTGGTCCTGTCGTTGTACGTTATAGCAGGGCGGCAGATCGATATCGCCACCGAGCGATTGTCGTATCGAGGTCTGCGGTTATGAGATGTTAGGTTAACCGCTATTTGCGTGGTTTGGCTGGGCGGCTGATCGAAGACGCCACCGAGCCGAATCCACCGGAGTCCAGTCCAGACTCAGTTGTCATGTCTTGGCAAGCCCCAAGTCAGTGCTCTTTTAGTGTTTGTTAATTTTATTATTAATCAATTAAACAAGTAAATTTTGTAATTTAAATATTTATTAACTTTGACTTTTTGCTACAGGAAACAAATCAAACATCACAAATTCAGGGTAATATTAATTTACTTTAAATTAGTATTACAAAGAAAAATGTACTTAAAGCTTTCCCCACAGTTAAGTTGCATTTAAAACTTAAGAAATCAGAATTAGGATTGACCAACTTCGTTACTAAGTTTCCCACTCTAGTCAAAATCTTTAAGAATTTATCTTTAAATTCCCTTAACCAGGCGTGCCTAAAACTCTGATCCCGACCGTGGATTAACGCGAACCAGTGGAACCTTTTTACATAAAACGAGCTTTAGCTTACACCCGAACGCCCATATACAGGGTGTAATTTAATTGATGGCTAAAAATACAGGGTATGATTCCTTAGCTTATTTTAGGAAGAAAAGTTCATATAAACATATGTCTTGAACCTCTTAACTTTTGAGATACAGAGTGTTATAATAAAACAAAAAAATATATATTTTTAAATATCCTAACCATTCTTTGCCAAATATGTTTTAATTTGGCAATGTTATTATTGACATTAAGGGGTTAATTTATTACTAACTTAATTATATTTAATACGTTCAGTGGCGTCTCGAAAGGCAAATGAAGGAATATTTCCAACAAAAACGGTACGCCACTGACTGTGTAAATGTTGTTTAGTTTAAGAGATAAAAAATTAACTAATTTCACATTTTTGGACCATAAAAAAGCATTGCGGGATCTTTTCCTTTAAAAATTAGGTTTTATAATTTTTAATTAGCAATTATAAAACAAAAATAATAAATACCCATTTAATTAAGGTTTATATCCGTATAACAGTTTTTACTAAAAGAAGTGTTTTTAAAATGTTTTGGCTTTTTGAAAATTTTAACAACCTGTATCTCAAAAGTTAAGACGTTATGTTCATATGAACTTTTCTTCCTAACATAAGCTGAGGAATCATACCCTGTATTTCTAGCCATGAATTAAATTACACCCTGTATATTTTAAATAATTTTTTTAAATTCTATTTTACTGCTGACCAGTTACTGATACCTAATGATCAATCGGGACCAATTCGTGACCAATTCTTACAGAATGAAACGACCTCTGAATGTTGATGTTGAGGTGCCAAATATATTTATGTCGCAATTAGTGAGTTAGATATTAAATACCTATGACCAATTTGCTTATTGTTACTAGCTTTTAGAATTTGTTTTTTCAATCTAAAATTTTCACCCGCTCACAAAAATTTCTTTTCCCTGAATGTCTTCATTTAATATAAAACTCCTTTAATCTTGGTGACCAATTAATTCATCATACTGACCAATGTTGACCATTTTGTCACCAATTGCATCTTTTTGGATTGAGACATGTATGATTAATTTAGGGCGGTAAAAACTTTTCGGTGAACTTTATATTTTAAACACTCTGTAAAAGTTGGTGTATGGATGACCATTTCGTCTTACGGCCGTATTCACCAAGCTCTGAAAAATATTTATAATATATATTTATTACAACAAATATTATAAATATATATATTTAATGATATAATATGCTTTTTAAGCAGGCTATCAGCCTGATACATATTTGTCAGAGCTTGGTGAATACGGCCGTTAGTGATACCCTTTGCTTAGGTTTAAATGGTCATAAATTTTTTTGCCTCGGTATATTATAATTTTAGTACCTGTATAATTTTTATTCCTCCATATTTTTTGCACAAAAAAGGTATACTTGATAAATATCTCTACGAGCAACCGTTTTTGAGATTTTTAGGATTAAGCATTTTATTTCATACCAAAGTTTGGCATTGCATTCATTCACGTTTCACCGTTTATCTAGGCCACCTGGTAGTGTTCGAAAGGTCTGTACAAAATCTAACACAAATTCTTTGAGCCAAAATAAAACGATCTGATGTTATTTACCGTAGTGGAAAGGTTGCTGGTTTGCAATATACAGGGTGTTAAATTTTCCATTTATTTTTTTAACTTGCACATTCTGTATCTAGCAAACAATGAACTTTTTAACTAAGGCAAATTGGGTTAAATTGTTGTATTTTGGCATAAGCAAATTGTATTAGCTATTTGTACAGACCTATTAGAGAAATCCGCCTAAATAGAGCGTAAAGGAATGCGAAGGATTTTTTTATGTAAAATAAACCGTCTTATCTAAAAAATCTCAGAATCGGTTGCTTGTGCAAAAAATTTGGTAAAATTAAAATTAAATTATATTATACCAAGGCAAATAAAAGTAATAACACTTTAAACAAAAGCAAAGGACTGCAAAGGTGGCTTCCTCTGTATTTACATAACAGCAAAAATATTAGCAGCTTTCGATTCTCTTCGTTAAAAAAAAACCCTTATGCCATATTTGATAAAAAATATTTCAATTTTTATTAAAATATTTAAAAATAAGTAGAATAAAATAAAAACTTCTGACACCCTGTATCCCGCAAACGATCAACTTTTTCTAAGGCAAATTGCGAATAATCATTGTATTTTGACCCTAGGAGTTTCTAGCATTTTTTACAGACCTTTTAGAGATACCCTGTATAAAAATTTTAATTTTCATAAAATGGAAAACAAAATAAACAATAAAAAATGTTATAACATTTTAGAAGTTGTGTAATATTCCAGAAATATACTGCACACTTTTAATTCCTATTATGTATTACAGTTATACAACATTATGTTATGATAATGTTTCAAAACCAATTTATAATAAATAACATTTCGTTGTCTATTATGTTTAATATTTATTAAGGCGAATAATACAACAATGACTTTATGTACCTTTTGTATGCTCCTGTTTTGTGTGTCTAAAAACAGACGGTTTGTGAATAAGGTCTATTAAAATAACTTATTTTAGTAAACATGTTAGGTTTTGTTAAGACGTTAATTTAATTGTTTAGTGTCAAGTATTAAGATAATTATAGTATTCAAGTATCAAGTATTAAGATTATAATAATAATTATCACTATGTATTTTTACTAAAAAGTGGCACGTTCTTCCTGTAGATATATAATAAACATTCAAAAAGTTAAATCGATTTCAAAAAATTAATAGAACTCACTTAAAAGTTTAAAATAATTTATAAAAATGAAACAATAATAATTTTACGAAAAAAAAGTTATTCCTTATAAAAAAATCTGCTTGGTTCAAAACCTAAAATACAATCATCAGATATCAAATTGTGTCAGTCATCTGCGAGGTTTGACCAAAAATGTATTTTTTCTTAAGAGTAAGGTATCTGTATTTTTGCTTAAGACTAAAGTACCTGTATTTTTGGTGATATTGCAAATTATTATAAGGAAAAGATGTTAAGAAATAAAAATTACTTTTTAATATGCAATTTTGTTTATTTCCTGTTTTGATATCAGTACACTTAAAAAGTTTATTTGAAACTGTCCTTTGACATTTATAACATAAAATGTAGTGCACTAATGTACAAACCTAAATTTTCAGAATTATCGCAGAAAAAAATGAAAAATATATTTTTGTGTTAATAAAGAAAACAAAAACAAAATTGCATATTTAAAAGTAATTTTTAATTTTAAACATTTTTATTTATAACGGTTTGCGATATTAGCAAAAATACAGCTACTTTACTCTTTAGCAAAAATACAGCTACTTTACTCTTTAGCAAAAATTACAGTTTTGGCACAACCTTGTATATGACTGACACAATTTAATATCTGATCATTGTATAGGTTTTGGACCATGCAGAACTTTTTATAAAGAATAACTTTTTCCTAAAATTTTTAATAACATAGTTTCCCATAGGACGCCAACTTACGTAGACACACTGTATATTAAAAGTAACCAAGTACTGAACTGTATTAAATTCTGGTGTTTAACCTATTTTTATCTTTCTTGCATGTTAACAAAATTACACATAAAATATATTTTTCCTTTCGTTCTTCGCAAAACACGATTTAGAGCCCACGAAAAACTTTAAAAAAGACCCAAACTTCATTATTGTTTCTTTGTGCTAACCAACAAAATACTTTTAAAGTAGAAAATAATTTTCTATTCTGGTAAAACCAGGCGTACATGAAAATATTCCATGAAATACTTAAACTGATCTTTGAGTACCTTAACAATTTTCGCAGGGCCTCTAAAAATATACAGTAGTGCTCTATTTTTGCTTTAATTTTTTTTTATCGTACACAGAAATTTAACTAAAATAACGTTTTTAGAAGAAGTGAAATATTTTAAAGTATTTTGTCGAAGTTTTGGCAAAATATAATTTTGGTCCAAAGGTTTAATGTGCATGACAATAAAGACAAAAATTCGCATAAACAAAAGAATTTTTTTGACAGATAAGAAATAAAAATGTTTTTGCATTAAATACAATTTTATCTAATTTTTTGACTAATTTTCCACCGAAAATGATGCTTTACATTTTTTCGAAAAAATTATATTTATCAAGTTAGGTATAACTATTTAAACAATTGAAAATGAGCAATTTGGCCCAACTTTACCGTTTAACTAATGTATGACATATGAAAAATTTGAAATGATGTATTTTTTTATACAACTTTTGAACCTTTATTAAAAATTGTAGAGTAAGCGATTTGACAATTTTGACTTTCTAGATATATTTTTATTGTCTTAACAAAGGGTCTTTTTTGTTTTTGTTCCCAAAAATCTTTGCACTTTTCCTGTATAGATATGGTCTCCATATAAACAGCACCCAGAACGACTCTAAGGTGTCGCAGCTAAGGTAGTTGCCGTGGCAACATGGATCGTCGTAATTAATTAGCATTTTATTTTGAACATGATTCTGCAAAAAAATTCCATGAGATTAATTTTTGATACATGTGCGCCCATACGACCTGTTCTATTAAGGTATTTGGCACAATAAAAAAATCCATCTAAAGATATTTTCCAGTTAGGTCGAAACAAGAGATAAAATTGCCCCTTAATTTTTAAACCCTTTGAAAACAGTTTTTATTATAAAAAAAAGAGATAGTAGTCAAAAAGTGCAAATTTGGGAATTTTTTTCTCGGCAAAATTTTTACCTTGTCGTCGGAATACGTGTTTCGTGTATTTTTTTTCGTAATAAATATTAAAATACTATGAGTTGTGTAAATACGAACACGTTAATGGTTCTTTAACAAAATTAAGAACTGTGTGTAATGGTAGGTTTACAGGCTTTAAAGAGACACCTTTTTGGTTTTACATTTTTAAAAATGGAATATTAAACCAAATATGGTAATACCTTTTTAATTAGATCTTTTGCAGCCCATTTTTTTATAAATTAAAATTAAAGAAATAATGTTTATTGGTTTTTAGAAACATTACATGATTTTCTGTCGAATGTAATTCCGAATAAAATCATATATAGCATCTCAAATATATTTTTAAAAATACGAAAGCTATCTCTTTAGAAAACATTCTGTACCATCTTTTGCGCCCTCCTCATTTTATACTTGCTAGAGATAATGTCATATGTAATAGTTTTACCATTGGATTCGTAATCGTGTCTATGCTCAGTTTTATATACTATTAATGGTGTATCGTAGACTTGCATTTTTTCATGAAAACCATACTACGAAAGCTGCTTAAGCCATACTTCATTTAGGCTTTTCAATCTCACAATAATAAATGGGAGGTATCCGAATATTCTAAATATCATCCCCTCATTGTGTCCCAAACTTAATATTTTAATAATATTATACTATTAACCTATTGTGTTCTATGAATTTGACTAGTTTTAATCAGTACTTATATTAGAAATAGTGCATTTAACAGTTCATACTCTTTTTATTAGGTACCGAGTAAGTAATTATTAGAAAATTAAATTTTTATCCGTGTCCCAAAAAAAAAAAAATATTATTTCCTCATTTTTACTAAAATCGGATCGCGCTTATGAATTTTTTCCAGTTGGTAGCATTACAAAAGAGAATTCTAGTTTCACTATAGACTCCCAGAACAATGCTAAATTTTTGGGCATCAGTTGGAACGCTGGCTAGGCTGAAATTATGAAGCGGCAAATTATACGTACTGTTTACGTGTGTACTCGATGGATACCCGCTTCATAAATTCCACGAAGCATGCGTCCAAGCTGATGACCAAAACTTTAGCATTGTTCTGGGTGTCTATAGTGAAACTATAATTGTGTTTGGCATTACTAATAAAGCTACACTATCATTATTGTAAAGCGTGAAGAAAAGTGTTGTTGTAAAGGGGTTTCTAATTAAATATATATGTTATCTAATGTTTAAATAATACACCGATTTTCGTTGAAACACCACTTTATTTCACAAAAATATGAAGAATCAATACAAAAATGTCGACCGCCGATAATCAGGTCGATTCTCTAACTGCTAACAATATTCACGCCAACCAATATTTTTATCAACGTACGTCTTTAAAAACAGTCTATCTTTCATAACAGGCTAACACCGTTGTTTATTTAAAATACTGCTTTGGAAAAATGAAATTCAGGCAACTTGTTTATCCTAAAGACATTAGCTTATCAATGACTCTCTCAGTTGTCGCCGACGGTGACATCACCAATACGGCAGACGTGATACACTTAGAATTAATAAGAGGAAATAATAACAAAGGTTCTTAGATTACTATTTTAATATAGACCACACAATATTATTCTAACACGGCCATCCTGCAAATTGTGCGCCCACGCACAAGTCGCAAAACAACCAAACAGACAAAACAAAAACACAAAACAAAAAAAATATGTGTATAAAGATAATCAACTATTTAAATTTCAAACTTCAAAAATAATCAACCAGTCAAGGTTCAAACTTTAAAAATAATCAACCAGTTAAGGTTCAAACTTTTTTCTTTTTTTTTTTTCTTTTTTTTAAAATAATCAACCAGTGAAGGTTCAAACTTTAAAAATAATCAACCAGTTAAGGTTCAAACTTTAAAAAATAATCAACCAGTTAAGGTTCAAACTTTAAAAATAATCAACCAGTTAAGGTTCAAACTTTAAAAATAATCAACCAGTTAAGGTTCAAACTTTAAAAATAATCAACCAGTTAAGGTTCAAACTTTAAAAATAATCAACCAGTTAAGGTTCAAACTTTAAAAATAATCAACCAGTTAAGGTTCAAACTTTAAAAATAATCAACCAGTTAAGGTTCAAACTTTAAAAATAATCAACCAGTTAAGGTTCAAACTTTAAAAATATTCAACCAGTTAAGGTTCAAACTTTAAAAATAATCAACCAGTTAAGGTTCAAACTTTAAAAATAATCAACCAGTTAAGGTTCAAACTTTAAAAATAATCAACCAGTTAAGGTTCAAACTTTAAAAATAATCAACCAGTTAAGGTTCAAACTTTAAAAATAATCAACCAGTTAAGGTTCAAACTTTAAAAATAATCAACCAGTTAAGGTTCAAACTTTAAAAATAATCAACCAGTTAAGGTTCAAATTTTAAAAATAATCAACCAGTTAAGGTTCAAACTTTAAAAATAATCAACCAGTTAAGGTTCAAACTTTAAAAATAATCAACCAGTTAAGGTTCAAACTTTAAAAATAATCAACCAGTTAAGGTTCAAACTTTAAAAAATAATCAACCAGTTAAGGTTCAAACTTTAAAAATAATCAACCAGTTAAGGTTCAAACTTTAAAAATAATCAACCAGTTAAGGTTCAAACTTTAAAAATAATCAACCAGTTAAGGTTCAAACTTTAAAAATAATCAACCAGTTAAGGTTCAAACTTTAAATGAACGTTAGCAGGCTTGACCTCCTTCCGGCCATTTCCTCAAATGTTCATGTGCTGCTGTTTTCGTGACTTTACTTCTATTATTTGCTCTCTTTAGCACATATCTCTCATTATCAAGTAAGTTAATTACTTCATATGGACCGTCAAATCTTGGTTTTAACTTTCCTCCAGAAACTTGAGTATTTGCAACTACTACCTTATCACCAACTTGAAACAGTTTTGCTGGTGATCTTTTAAGGTTAAATCTAACCTCCTGATTTCTTCTCTCCTTTTCTGATCGACTAACCACTTTTGCGTTGATATTGGAGAGATCTTCAGTCTGTTTTTCCGGAACTCTCTCCAAAATAGCTTTTTCTGCTGGTAAGCGATTCTTTTTCCAAACATCAATAAATTCGGAGTGTAACCTGTAGTTTTGCACTCTGTTTCGTTCAATACTGCCTCAATTTGGGGAATTACTGAAGTCCACTTTTGTTCTTTCTTATCATTCAGAACACTTCTCATTAAGTTGAATAGGGTTCTCATTACCCTTTCTACCTGTCCATTTCCTCTAGGCATACCAGTAGCAATGAGATGTAGATCTACGTTGTTTTGACTCAAAAAGTCTTTAAATTTGCTGGATACAAATGCTCTATCAGCAATAATTCGCTTTGGCCTTCCAATCTTCTGAAACACCTTTCCCAATGCTATAACAGTATACTCTGTCTTTTTATTTCTGACTGGGCAAAACAATGAATATTTAGAATAGGCATCAATTATCACTAATATGTAAGTACATCTGTTGGACTGCTTTTTGATTAATGGCCCTAAAATCACAACATAACCTCAAAGATCCATTTTTCTTTTGAACCAATACAATTGGACTTGCATACGGTGATGTGCTTTCTCGTATAATTCCTTCTTTTAATAAATCCTCCACTATCTTCTTGAGCTGGACCCGTTCAGTATAAGCTAAGCGACGAGGTCGAAAAGCTACTGGAATGTCATCCTTTAGTTTTATTTGCAATTTGCCTGTAGTAATTACCGTTGGCGCTGCATTTCTTGCCTTTTCCAAAATATTATTCAAAACGAGAGTTTGTCGCTCGTCCAATCCTGACACTTCAATTGTTGATAATGAACATGTCATAGTCTGAACGTTGATACTAAGTCGAAGATCGATTCCATGGCTTCGACGGACAATTTCTAAACCTGGGCGGCTAATAACATCCCAACCTATGAGAGCATCAACTTCAGGAATTGTGAAATCAGGTACTACCAGAAAATCCACTTCAACCGTAGCTTCTTGAAGAACCACTAACAAAACACATTTTCCCAAAATGGGAACAGCCTTGCTACCAAGTCCTGAGAGGGTTACACTATGAGATACCATATTGCCATTTACTTTATGAATTACATGTTCGTGTATAATAGACAAATCAGCACCGCTATCTACTAGGTATGAAAAAGACTGAGCTCTGTCACCAAACAGAATAGTGGCTTTTGGCATGATAGTGCATCTTCTCAAACTAGCACATAAAACTTTAGGTTTTCCATTCTTTTTCCAACAATCATTTTCATTGTGCCCTATTCTCTTACAAAATGTACATTCGGCAGCTGTGGATTTAACAATTTTGTTATTTATTTTGTTTTCAAATTGTAAAGATCGACAATCTTCCTTTTTGTGACCAGTTTTTCCACAATGATGGCATTTACCAGAAAAAACAAAATCCCGACGACGTTGCTTGAACGGTGGTAAGTTATCAGCATACTTTCGATCTGTTGAAGCTTTTCGTTTTAATGATTCGTGTCTTCTTAGAATTAACATTAATTCGGCCAAATTTGAAGGATTTTGTACACGGACACTTTCAAAAATAAAATTTGAATTAATACCCTCGACTACAATAGACAGCACTTTCTCCCAAGGTAATTCCGAATGAAATCGATATAAGTCTCTTATTTTAATTCTAGCGTACTCACTGAAAGTCTCGAACTGCGAACAATTCACCTCATAAGCCTTCTTAAACTTGCTCGCCCATGATTCATGGTCAGGAAATGCAGTGAGAAAGTCTTCTTGAAAAGAGTCCCACGTACGAGATAAGGGAGCCCATGCTTCATAAAATCGACGACCCTCGCCACGAAGTGCCTGCCCAGCCTTTACTATAGCTAAACAATCATCCACCCTGTATTTAACTCTTATCCTGTTTACTTCATTTAACCATTCTTCAGCTGGATAATTGCTTTTATTTGGGTCAAAGCCAGTGAAATTAAAATTGAAAGGTTCCCTTACCTCAGTGCAAACGGTTACGGGTAAGTGATTTGCATTACTTACAACTGGTGGTTCAGGTGGAATACTGGACGTCGATTTTAAAATAGCCATCTCGGACACCAAAGTCTGCAATGTTGCCTGCATAGTGAGCAGTGTAGATCCTATTATACTGCTTTCACTCGGCACTTGCACAGATTCACTGTCATTTTGCACTACCTCAGGTTCAGAAACTGCCGAATTATGTCCCTCGTTCATCGACATTTTCTCAATTAAAGAATAGTCACTTTCAACTATATAGTCACAAACAAAAAAAAAAAATGTCACTGGCCGATGCTGGTCGAACACCCGGTATAATCCCACTTCTGATGTTATCTAATGTTTAAATAATACACCGATTTTCGTTGAAACACCACTTTATTTCACAAAAATATGAAGAATCAATACAAAAAATGTCGACCGCCGATAATCAGGTCGATTCTCTAACTGCTAACAATATTCACGCCAACCAATATTTTTATCAACGTACGTCTTTAAAACAGTCTATCTTTCATAACAGGCTAACACCGTTGTTTATTTAAAATACTGCTTTGGAAAAATGAAATTCAGGCAACTTGTTTATCCTAAAGACATTAGCTTATCAATGACTCTCTCAGTTGTCGCCGACGGTGACATCACCGATACGGCAGACGTGATACACTTAGAATTAATAAGAGGAAACAATAACAAAGGTTCTTAGATTACTATTTTAATATAGACCACACAATATTATTCTAACATATATAAATGTTACATTTGTATGTCTCATTCACTTACATCATTTAAATAAAAAATATTTATTTTATTTATATTAAACACTGTGATTTTTTAAACGTTTTAAAAGTAAAAATCTTTGTTTTTGTAGGTTTTGTTTAATTTTATTATTCCCTTACTATTCTATTAACGAGGGAATGATAAAATCAAACATAACCAAAACTAGTCATACCCAGTCTCAAATTATATTCTACTTGATAATAAATTTATTTTAGTAAATCTTATTTATAATGATCAAGTTTTAATATTTTTAAAACACATTTGATTTTTTTTTCACTACTTTATTTTCATTTAAGTTGAGAAAAGCTGGGGACCACGTAGTAAGCTGAGGTGAGTTAGTAGTGTACTAGAAATTTTACACATAATATTGCCATAGATTGCAAATTATATTTTTATTATAATGCCGAGTCATTTTTCGCAAATTCGTAAGAACTACTCATTTACGTATTTGATTTTTTTAAAAATAAATGACGGTAAATAAATACCCTTAAGTTACCTGTTTACCCCTGGTTGGCAGGTATTATGCCCAATTAAAAAGTAGCCAACCGTGTTGTGGCATTATCTACATACTATAAACTTTTCATTTATATAAATTTAAAAAAATTGTTACGGTATTCATATCAAAAATGTTAATTATAGAATTTTTTAATTACACTATTTTAGCCCAAGATACGGTTTGCCAACACTCCGGGAATTTATTTATTGATAACTTTTGTTCTAAAATTTTTTTTTTTTTCATAAAAACAGATGAGGGGTCCATTTTTATAACCAACCGGATCTTGCATAGAAACTGCAGCATATTTTAGAATAAAATTAAATAAAAAAGGGTTGGCTTTAATATTTATCACTATAAAATAGAACAAAAGCCAGAAACCTTATAAAAAAAAACAAAAAGAACCACAAACTAGCAATTATATCATTCTGACTTAAAGTGCAGGTAATTTGGAATATAGTATTACAAGTTATATTCACATTTTTTATAAATATACTGCTAACACTTTATCTTAGAAACTAATATGTTTTGCATTGGCCATTTCCTTCTTTTTCTACATATTTCTCTTTTGTGTTTTTGAGCATTATCTCAAATTCATCATTACTTAAGAAACATACAACATTTAATATTCCAAATTAACAACATACCATCAAAACCTAAAATGACATTTCAAATTTTTAATTCTAAAAATATTTACAAAATCAAAGTTAAATCATAAACTAAAAAAGGTCCCTTTACATTTTGTATAATTACACAATAGCTATTTACGTTACTAGACCAGAAAATGGTATTTTACGGGTCGACGAAAAACATTTACAGTAGTTTTGAGGAGACCCGTAAAATCATTTCCGGTCGAGTATCGTACATAATTTTTTTTAATTGACCGGAAAAAACTGTGTAAATTTTTAGTGTTATATTTAAACGACAATAAGGCAAGGCTGCTTCAATTATTTCATCTGGATTTTCCATGTCTGACTCCATTTTGGCAAAATGATGCTTTCTTTACTTTACAATATCTTGAACTGTCAAATAGTAACAATTGAACTCTAACAATTTTTGTCATGGCTAACAGGATTTTTTGATATCAGGGACCGGAAAGTAAATGAGAGACCGGAAAGTAAACTAGGGACCGGAAAGTAAATTAGTCCTGTAAAATAGCATTTTCCGCTTAAAAAAATTGAGTGGAAAATTCAATTTACCGGTTAATTAAAAAAAAATAGCTATTTACGTTACTAGACCGGAAAATGGTATTTTACGGGTCGACGAAAAACATTTACAGGGCGAGCCGTAGGCGAGTCCTGTAGTTTTGAGGAGACCCGTAAAAATTATTTCCGGTCGAGTATCGTACATATTTTTTTATTGACCGGAAAAAAAACTGTGTAAATTTTTAGTGTTATATTTAAACGACAATAAGGCAAGTACAACAGGATTTTTTGATACCAGGGACCGGAAAGTAAATGAGAGACCGGAAAGTAAACTAGGGACCGGAAAGTAAATTAGTCCTGTAAAATAGCATTTTCCGCTTAAAAATTGAGTGGAAAATTCAATTTTCCGGTCAATTAAAAAAAAATATTTTACGTATTGCATTAAATATTATCAAGGGTTGCATACTTGCCAAAAAGTGTTCAAATCTGTCTGTATTCCCGTTTTGTCGTGGCTGGTAGCCGGAATCTCAAAATGACGTTCTTTTTACATGCTTGTTGGCCTAGTGTATCTTTCGACGTTATGTTTATGAGAAAAAAACATAGATAGCCCCAATAGTTTTTTCAATATTGAAGTATTTCAGAAATTACCTGCAGTATCCCAAATATGCTGCAGTTCTTCTACTAAAAGCTGTTAGACTAACGACGCGAAGCGGAGCTCTGATAAGCCTTAAGTGCGGGAAGGACATTTTGCACAAGTGTTGGGAACAATATTTTTCTACAAGCATGCTTTAAACATCACTTTCCCGCAACTGTCTTTTCCGCACGGGGCGTGTCCAATTTTTTTTTCGCACGCATTTTTTAAATAAATATTTCCTCTGATAAGATTTTTTTAGTATATTACTACATTAGTACCTTTATCTTTTTGTACCACATGAGAGTAATAAAAAATTAAGATATTTTGCATAAAAATAACGTTTCTTATTTATTTTTTACTGAAAAAAATTATGTATTTGAAACATGTCTGACACAAAGCAATAACAAGTCTCCTTAAGTGGTATTATTATAAAATTGCTAAGGTTATACTCGTAAACAAGTGATTTAAATGTCACAGTCGCGTCGTTTCTTTAAATTTTAGAATTAAGGAATTTATATATTGTCTTTTTTATGCTTGTAGAAAAATATTGATCATAACTCTTGCGGAAAGTAACTTTCTCGCACTTAACTGCTTTTCGGCAGTTCGCGTGCGGGTAAGTATAACTTTCCGCACTTGTTAGGATAATAACTATTTTCTATGAATATCTTAAAAAATTAGAAACATATATTTATTTTTGGTTTACTATTTTTTAACGTCCAATAGTATTTGCCAATTACATTTTTTTCAGTAAGATTTCAACTTTGCGCACGCAAGTAGAAAAAAATAAGGTTTTGATTTTATAACGGCCTACGAAGGCATAGAAGAACCCTTAGTACTGGGTATCGTCGCGTTGGTACCGAGCAATATCTAGAAGTACCAAAAGAAGCAGATATTGGATTTCACAGCCCTTTTAGACAACTCCAATATGTCCTCATCAAAATTTGTATGTATTATTTCTGTAACTACCTCAAAAAGCAGACTTATGCTTTGTTTATTGTAATATTGACGGAAATCAAGAAAAATTTAAATAATTTATAAATAACCAAATATTTTGTGAACCACAAAAACAGGTACTAGGAAAAAAGTTTACCACTATTTCCAATATCTAATACTAACAAACTTGACTTTGTCAGTATTCTCTATAGTAGGCTTTTCTCATCTTAGTCTTTGCCACAAATATTTCTATTCGAGCAGCCTCGCTTTTTTGTAAGGTTTTGTAAAATAACCCAGAGAAGTAGGTAATTGCATAAGTTTCCTCTTCCTGCAATCAACTTTGCAGGAAGACGGTGTGAAAGCCTGGGTTTAGTAGAGCAGCGGCAGCGCAAGAAAATTAATTTATTGCCACAACTTTTTATGTTTTTTTTCAGGATTAAGCTTTTATGTGCTCTGTGGGTTTTAAACGGTCGGAAATAAAATTATTTTGTTACTACTAATGAAATATTTTATTTTTGACGTTTTAGTAAGTATATACAGGGTGAGACAGATGTCTGGCAAAGCTCATTTACTCTAAACCTGTTTTATTTTATTTTTCGTAGGTTTAGCCAGCCAACTTCACATTTTAAAATTATTTTGATGTATACAGAGTAAGTAATAAAACCGTGATGGTATAAAGTTATGTTTTTAAGGAAAAAAACTTCATATAAACATATGTCCCAAACGTCTTAGTTTCTGAACTACAGGTTGTTAAAAAATATATTGTTTTTTTATATTACCTTTTAAACCAATTTAGGTATTTATGGAAAAATTGAGGGACGGCTCCTTTGCACCAGAAGACATTTTTTGGCATACAAGAAAAAGGTAATTTTTACCAGTGTCGTTTATAAGGAGTTTAAGATAAATATTAAAAAAAATTGTGGGCCACTGCCTTTTCTAAAATAAAAATATTTTTTAAAATTTCCATTTAATTTGACACAAATTTTATTTCTTAACTTTTTTATTAGTACACGGTTTGCGTGTAAATAAATAAAAACCATTTTTCGGCATGGTCAAATCCGTATCTAATTAAAGAATAAATTTCAAAGGTGTTTTTTTACTGTAGAATTTGATATTTTCGATACGAAATGATCATGCCAAGAAATGGTTTTTATTTATGTACGCGAAAACCGTGGATCTAATTAAAAAAACGGAAGACCAAATTTGTTTCAAACCTAATGGCGTATCATTATAATATTAAAAATATTTAACTCTAACCTCTCATGGACGACACCAGTAAAAAAAATTGTATTCAAAGAAATATCTAAATTGGTATAAAAGTTATTGTAAAAAAACGATATTTTGTTTTAAATATTGTAACACCCTGTAGTTCGAAAACTAAGACGTTTTGGACATATTATGTTCATATAAAGTTTTTTTCCTAATTTTCCCAGATACCTCGGCGCCCACCCTGTATGTCAAAATCCTGCAAAAATCTAGGCTTTAAGTGAAATTTGCTATAAAAGCTGTATAAGCCTTAGACGTACGGCAGGACATGTAATTAAAGATTTTTTAAAGGGCATCACGATGTTACCCAAATTTGATAATAAGAAAATGCTTGCGCTATCATTTACGTAATACGTATTACATGTAAAAAACCCTATATTATCTTAATTTTAAACTAAGAAAAGCACCCAAAGGTTGTTTGTTTTCAATTTTCGTATTTAATTAAATATACACAGTGCATTCTAATTAAAACAGGGCACCCAGTATAGTCTTTTTATTTGTACCTTCTTATAAAGAAGCCTGTTACACGTCCGTTATTATTTTTGGGGAACAAATTTTGTGTCGAATTTACTTGTTCAGGGTTATTTCCTCCCCCAACCAATACTAACGTCAAAAAGTTCAAATGGGAAAAGGAGACAAGATTTCCATTTTTGTCTTTGATAAATTTTAGTTTTTCGGTAGTTTCCAAGAAATAACCGGATGTCTCTTGGCGGTGGTTCACCCCTATCACTTTTTTATTTTTTTAAATATCAAAATACAATTTTACATAAATATACATCGTGTCTTCTTAAGTTCGCACCGTATAAATTTTTTTTCAATAATTATTCTACAAAAACAAAAAATATAAAAGTGCTGCATGGTCTTAAAGCTAAAATACAACCATGGAACATTTTTTGTTCCAGTGGTATACGAGGTATCTTAAATAATAGATTTTTTTCTTAAATGGAAAGAACCGGTATTTTTGACAATATTATAAATTATTATAAAGAAAAAATATTTAGAATTAAAAGTACTTTTTAAATATGCAAATTTATTTATTTACAATTTTTTTTATTATTATTATTATTTATTAAATAAGGAAATGTAATATGTAAAGAAACTTAACAACTGTCAAAACAGCTTAAAGTCCTAGAAACGCTCATTTTCGCAGAAAAAATAATAAACGGGTTTCTATAAAATAAACAAGATTACATATTTAAGAGTAATTTATAATTTCAAGCATTTTTTCTTCATAAAAATTTTCGGTATAGTAAAAAATAAAGGTATGTACTTTTCTCTTAAGAAAAAATCGTAGTTTTTGAGATACTTCGTAAATCACTAAAAATAATAATTATTATTTGATAATTGCATTTTAAGTTTTAGACCACGCAGAACTTTTTATGGGTAAATCACTTGTCTTCGCAAAATTAATAATAAAAACTTTTTTCATATGGTGCGAACTTAAGTAGACACACTGTATGTGCCTTGTTTCACCAATTTAGTTGTTTTCCATTACTTCCGGTTTAGCCTAAAACGATTTTAGCTTTCCTATTTTAAATGAGCCACCTGCAATGTTTTTACTTATGTGAATAGCAAATGGCACGTATTAATAAGCCTACTTTTCCATTTAGATTGTTTTAAGTATATGTTAGTGGGAGGGAATAACCCCGAACAAGTTAATTTTGACATAAAATATGTCCCCCTAAAAATAAAAATTATCGTGTTTTCCTAAATCTGTACAAACAACTAAATTGGTATACGGAGTGGCTCATCTTAAATGGAATACACCGTATTTTGCTATTTTGTAAGTATAATATCTGACTTTTAAAACTAATGCAACATTTTTTATTTATCTAAGATAGGCACATTATAATGTCAATGTTGTAATTGCCAATTTATTATTATGACGCCAATGGCATTCGTTACTTGGGCTAGGCACAGGATAAAGTGGAAATTTATTACCCTGAAAATCTATCTTCTATTATTAGCGTAAAGATAAGCACTTAAATAATAACTAGATTAAACCCCGTCAAATTTTAATAGATTTATAATTAGAAAAAAGGACACGCTACAACGATAAAAAAAAATAAAACAAAACGCATCAAGTCAGCAGGTTCAGCGGTATTCGTAACCTATTATTTGTATTATGTTAGGCGGTCCTTTACCAACGATACAGCCACCACAGGAGAATGCAACATACTACGTAAGATTTATACCGCTTATTTAAATTATCAAAAAATCCATAATCTTATTATAAGCTACCCTCTGTACCATCGTAAATCGTGCATAGTGCATGCATGTGTTGCGCGACTTCAGTTGCATGAAATATTTATTGTTAATATTTTTATTTTGTTAACGGCACAAAATTCGGTGTTTACAAAGTCGTCCTCTTTCTAGAACGCGTCGAATTTCGACTACTCTGGTAGCAGTTCAATATTACCGCATTCACCCTCCTGTAGAGAAAATTTTATTGACACAAAACCAAAAAAAATTAAAAATTTAAGGGACCTCAGTAACCGGATGATAATAATTAAAAAAAAGATCATGTAAATTGCAGTTTAGTACAAATCTTACGTGCTTGCTTAAAATCTTAGTTTAGCTTTTTCATTATTAATTTTATTATTTAATATTTTTAACTTTACGTCATGGTGCTCTAGGAACTTATTAAGTATCAATGTCACAAAATGCAAGGCAATCAGGTTCTACAAGTGTACAAATCCAATCCAATCTGTTTATAGGATTAATAATGAGTTGGTAGAGAACGTGGAGTTCATTAACGACTTGGGTGTAAGTTTTGACCGGAGCTTATCTTTTAATAATCACATTGATAGTATAATTTTGAAAACCTTTAGAATGCTGGGCTTTATTAAACGAAACACAAAATACATCCACGATACCAAAGCCATTACCTGCTTATACAATTGTCTAGTCCGCAGTGTCTTAGAGTACTGTTCTGTTATCTGGGCTCCTGGCTACAACGTCCACAAAAATAGGTTAGAAAGGGTTCAAAACAAGTTCCTCAAATATCTGTTGTATAAACACCATTTTCAGGGCTCAGAAATACCATATGAAACAAGTCTGCTGTTGTTTGGAATGAAAAGCTTGGAGACTGAGACGTCAGGACTAGCGTCCTCACCGAACGAACTATGGTCTTACGGCAATGATTGATAGAATGGTGCTCAACTACAATAGATTGTACTACAACGTTGATATTTTCCAGTGCTCATTGAGCCAGATTAAAAGACGTATTTCGTAAATTAGGATTAATGCTACTTTGCAACTATTTATTTTGTATATATGTATATTTTTAGTTTGTTATAGGATTTACCATTTGGAATGTTTTATTCCGTAGTGTAAAATTTCTTAATAAATAAATAAATAAATAAATACATAAATATATTAAAGAAAAAAAATAACGATACACGTTGTTATCAAGTGGTCACCCATATAAGAATCTGGTATGTTAACGTGGTTTAACCGATATTTGGAAAAAAATACGAGAAGCCGACAAATATATATATTTTTTTAATTTGCAACCAAAATAATTTTGTTTATATAAAAAAATTAGAATTAAAATTAAAACAATAAAATAAATAGTCTCAGTAACCAAACAATAAATTTAAATTTCAAGTTTCATGAACATGCTAAAAACATGTGCTTAGGCATTCTACATATAACAAATCTAGATAAGGATAAAAGCATACCAAAGCCATCTACCGGCCCACAAAACACGGTATACCATTTGACAAACTAAAGAGGGTACGAAAGTTGGCGTGAAGTCACTATTTTGTTATCACTATTAGTTGGTATTTATTTAACCAACCCTCAACGTGCGGTACCGAATCGAAATCGCCTATAATTTAGTGACATGTAGAATAGGCAACCAGCATGATGCTTGATGGTTGACCGTCCGCCTCAAATGAATATATTGTGATCACTTAGTATAAAAAGTATACATTTTACCCAACATTGGAAATTTTTATAAATAAAAAATAATTTGTGATATGTCAAGGTTTCAAACCATTAAAAATATAAAGTAACAATAAAAATTAAACAATTTTCTAGGTTACACTTAAACAATAACAATGTCGACCGTGTATAACTGTAAAAACAAAGACCGACAAATTCAATATTTAAACACAACACAATTTCGAAAATGAGGGAATAGAAACATAACCCCAAAAATACTGGGTGTAAGGTAGTAGAAGTAAAGTCAGTTCTTGTTAAGTCCGTGCGGGCTTCCCCTAGTTTGAGCGATGCTTGTACTCAAATTAAGTTAGGTAAGTTGGTTCCGGTAGTCTAATACTAAAATGAAAAGATAGTTTTTTGGTTCACCGGTCTTAAGGTCCCATAAGATAGTTCCATATGGTATATTTGTCCAAGTGACGTAAAATGATTCCTCTGTACTTAAAATATATAACACACGTCACGTGGTTTATTTTACAAAAAAATAAAATAATAAAAGAAGTAACGTTGAGACGTCTCAGTAACCAGGGGATCATTAAAAAAAAAGTTTTATGTAAATCGGTGAACTAGAAGTCTCTACAGAAGTGTCTGAAAATTATTGCTTTGCGTTTTAAATATATAGATAGTGTTACAAACTGTCAAAAATGTGTTTAGGTTATAGAATTTCAGAGAGTTAGAATTATTTAATTTAGTTTGTTAATTTATTTAAATAATTTACCTTAATTTTTCCAAGTTCTTTCATCACTTTCGAAGGTTTCCGAAAACGCCCGAATTATCCATTAAGAACTTTTATGCCATCCTGTACTATGGAATTTTCACGATATTTCTCGAAGATTCTAGATCATTCTTTACTTTTCCACCATACTAAAAGGGCGACGGGAAACCTCCGATCGATTAGTATAGATTCGACTTTGTACTGTAAACTTCGAGACATTGACAAGTGAAAATTTTGTCGTTGTTGTAACCATAGTTACGTTCAATTGTTAATAAAGGTATAAAAACGAAGACACGTGTTTTTATACGAGGTGATTCGGAACAATAGATAGCTAAAAACGTTTTAATTTATTACATCATATTTTGTTTTCAATGGTTATAAAGCTGCGTGATTTTTGGCACAATTTTTTGACGGGCCGTATCTCTTGTTAGGTTAATAGGTACTTAAGTATTTTAGTCTCAGACATTAAAAATTATAACAGTTTTCTTGTTTACTATGTTGTCCAAACGATTCTAATTATAGCCCTAATTTAGTTTTGAGCACTAACAAAATTGACAAACTTTGAACTAATATTATTAAACTTACTAAGAAAGTAATCCTATTTAGGAAGCAGAGTCAGTAGCAAAGTTTTAACTGGTTTAGGAACAATAGTTTATTATAAAAGCCATTTACAAATAATTAGTTAGCATAAGATTTAAGTAATAGAAGAACCAAGTTATATTATAATTATTTTATTTATTTTTTATTTACACCCTTTATTTTCGTAATAATTTTATGAATACTTAATTACGCACCTACGTATTTTAAAAACGTTTTTTCCAACAATGATAAAATTTCATTTTAGAGCTGCATATTTGGAATTTAAATTTGTATTTATTACTAAAACAAATATGAACAATAAAACATTGGGCCGCATCATTGTTGAAAAACAATTTGTCATTTTTTACCGATAATGCATTATTAATTATTAATGGCTATGGTCAGTATCGGACTGGGGACCATTTGCCGCTTTGTAGCATTTTATTAAAATATTGCACGAAATACACCACTTTTATTTCTTCTTATAATTTCACGTGCACAGAGCCACACCCTTTCCATTTAATTGTTTAACTTTAAAATCGATACTTGTATATACCTATAACTATATTAACGCTGCGTACAAAAAGAAATATGTTTCAAACTATTAAATTTTAACATATTTCTGGTTTTTGCATTACAATTCGCGGCCTGTTAATACCTGTATCAAAGCCCATAATTTAAGTTTTTCCGATGTATTTGACCCCCAAAGCTTTTTTACACAGGTTTCGGTAGCGCTAGTTAAACAAAACGCAAATATATCAGAAAAGGGATCATGGTAGTATTGAAATATCGTCGCCTCGCATGCATAGGGGCGTATCTCAAAATTTTGTGTTTTTGAGTTACGTCTACCAAACGGATTGTCCTGGACATTTCTAGCGGCTGTCTAATGGGTTTATCTCAATTCCTTTTAGTTTAAAAGTTATTGAAATAATTTATTTAGGCGTAACAATATGTTGCAGAATTAATTTGCTAACAAAAAGGCGTCTCTTAAGATACGCCCTTTAGTTTGCAATCATTTAAGGTAAAGTCATCCAATACGCCCATTGCAATAACTACAATTGTGTGCTAAAGTCCCTAATTAGCCGATTGGTCATTCCAGTTACTTGTTTACAATTGTAAAGTGTACTTTTGGTGTTCGTTATTTTCATCAGAATATATAAAATAATTGTTTTACAGTGCAAAATTGTATGGTAAAAAAACTATTTTTGAAAAAATAGCATCATTATGTGTTAGCATGTGAAAAACAAAAGTGACTTAAGTTCAGACAGTTTATCCGACAATGTGCCCCTTAATCGCTTTTTAGAAACTTCCAACGACTCAAATTCAGACAGTTCATCTGACAATCTGCCTCTCAGTCGCCTTCTTGAAACTTCTAACGCCAAAGAACCTGAAGTTTCATTTACAAAACCGGGCAAGGCTATTAAAGAAAATAAAACCATAGGTTATCACGAATTAATTTTGAAAAATAAAAGCAAAACTGAATTATTATGTTTAGATAGTTTGCATGAACATTTTTCAGTTTGTCGGCTTCTGGAAAGCACGAAAGCCAAGAAATCTGTGCATCTGAATAAAGAAATGCCTTGTACCGATAGCGGTATAGCTATAATACAAAATATATATTCATACCAGCGGATGGAGCAGTTGTCACAAACGAACCATTTCGTTCTACCCGTAATATCCAACACGCGAAAAGCTACAATTTTAAAGCAGATCAAATCCCTAATGATGAGACTGATATAGCATATAATGATGATGACTTGGATAAAGATCCGAACTATGTAGACTTGTGCTCAGTAATAGGGTGCAGACAAGAAAGAGACCAATTTTGCTCTTTTTGTGAAATTAATACGTGTAAAAGCACATTAAAAAATCATGCCGCCAACATGATGTAGTTACCTAAGACAAACGAAAGTGCAATTTTTTATAAAAGACGACTCGCTGCCTACAACTATACCTTATACAACCTGGCAACAAAGTACTGCTTTTGTTTCACATGGAGCGAGGTAGACAGTAAAAAAGAATCTTCTAAAATTACAACTTGCGTTTTTAAATTTTTGCAGTACTATGACAAAGAGGAGAATAAAACAGTGACCTTATTTGCCGATGGATATAGCGGCCAAAATAAAATCTCCATAGTTGCTCTCAATGTTACTCTATTTTGTAGCAAATAGCCGATACATGGAAGAAATAAGCCTTAGGTTTTTTAACCATTCCACGGTTAAAGTGAGGGAGACTCTGCTCATAGCACTATAGGAGTTGCTATTTCAAAAGCAGGAAACCTGTTTGTCCTTTCACAGCTCATACCCATATTCAAACTGGCTAAAAAGAAACATCCATACCATGTAACACAAATGAATTTTACAGATTTTCTAGACTTTAGAAGTTTATCAAAAGATATGCGAATTTTTAGTATTCGACAAGATGACAACAGACAGCATCAACTGGACGGAAATATCTGAAATTAACGAAAAAGAAATCCTGATAAGATTTTTTAAGTATCACCTTTGACCAAAGCTATAGGAGTATCTCACTAAAAAGAACAATAAATGACAGTATCAGTGATTACCTACAATCTTTATGCACAGGTGCAACCCCAGTAATACGCTCGCAAGAACATATTACATTTTACAGTTCTCTTCCTCATGAATGAGGCTTGATATGTTTGATTTCCTGTTAAACTGTAAGATTTTTATTTATTATATTGTTTGTTAGTTTCTTTTTTGTTTATTAACTTACTGTGAAAACAATACATGACGATTTATAACAGATTCGTAATTTTTTAAAAAAATGATAAATGCAGGGTTGTGTTTTTACATAAAAACAGTAGTTGTTTAATTTTTATAGGTTACCTCTGTTGCTCTTTCATTTTAATGTTCTTAACAATTATTGTACCTAAATTTATAAATATGTTGTTTTATGTTATGCAATAGGGTATCTGATAATGTTTCGTTCATTTGTTATTTTTGATACTACTTAAATATGCATATGACACCGAAGGGGTTTTGTTTAGGTTAAGATATAACTAAATGTAAAATCTACATTAAAATATACTTATGTTACTTTTTTAAGGGCGTATATTATTTTTAACATTATTGATATGCTATTAACCACTGCACATAAAAGGGCGTATATTATAATTTATTTATTTTATTAACAATTATAGATATCTTATAAAAAATTCCCGGTGTTAATCCTGTATGCGACCAGTTGACATATATTAAAAATTAAAACGGCTTAATATAACTAACTGTTTGTTCGTAAAAAGCTTTAGTTTCACTCCAAAATCTTTAATCTCCTCTGCTGTAAAATTGATTTTTTAAGTTACGCCTCTTTGTATGCAAGGCGACGATATGACTGCAAGAACAAACAAACATTTAATTGTAAAACATAATTTAAAGAACATCAATAATTTTGACCTTTTTAAATATATTTATAAGTTAATTTGTTTTATTTTATACTGCAGAAAATAATTATACATAATAATTTGCAGACCCTTTTATCCCATTCTTTTTATAACTTTGGATTTATTCCTCACTTTACCGCCGCGCCGGCGCCGTGAGTGCCCCAGTGGCCCAAGTAGTTGGCCCACCGGGCATTTGCCCGGTGGCCCAGTCCGACACTGCCTATATGGTTTCATTGATGTATTGTTTTATTTTATTTAAAAATAAAATATTTGTATGGTGAATTAGAATATGAATTATACAGGGTGTTTCTAAAAGCTCTTTACAAAATGCTATCATAGACTCTTTGGGCCAAAATAAAACGATTTAACGCAATTAACCTTGATCAAAAAGTTAGTCTTTTGCGAGATACCGGCTGTCAAAGTTTTTATTTTATTCTAGTTGTTTTTAACTATTTTATTATTTATTAAATGTTTGTTAACAAAAAACAAAATAATTTTTATTCTTTCATATTTTTTGCATAAAAAGATATACTTGATAAATATCGCTACGAGCAACCGTTTCTAAGATATTTTAGATTAAACGTTTTATTTAACATAAAAAATATCCTTTGCATTCCTTTGTGCTTTTTAGGCCACCCGGGTCTCTCTAAAAGATACAAATTGGTGCTATAATTTCCTTAAGCCAAAATATAACGATTTAACCCAATGATCTGTGAGCCACCGACAGATTTTCGTGACCAATTTCCTCTCAGTCCATACCCCGTAAAATGCTTCAAGAAGGTTGTATATGAATTGTTGTGAGCGTCAGCTCTGGCGCCTATGGTGCTTCAAAGAAAAGATTTATATTAAACTTGTGTTTTTAAATAGAGCACCCTGTATATTAGTTTAGTTTTGGATGGTAGGAATAAAAATAACGCAAATTTTATTAGCGATACCTACCAAAAATATAAGGTTTTTAAGATATTTCGGATTAAAAAAAAAAATTGACAAAAATAAAATTTTAATATATCTTACCTTACTTACGCTTGACTTTGTATATTATGTTAAATTGCTAGAATATTATCTGTACCATCACCTACATTTAAATTTTTACTAAAAATTATACAGGTGTCCAGAAATTAATATAATAGTAAATATTAGTTACTGGACACCCTGTATAATTTTTAGTAAAGAATTTAAATGTAGGTGATTGCACACTTAATTTTCTAGCAATCTAGTATAATATAAAAAGTCAAGCAAGTTAAAATTTTGTTTTTGTCATGATTTTTTCAAAAATCCCTAATCCCTCAAAAACCTTTTAGTTTTGGTATACGGATCTCTGATAAAACTTACATTATTTTTACCTCTACAATCTAAAACTGAAATAATATACAGGGTGTTACATTAAAAAACACAAGCTTAATATTGATCTTTCGGAGACTGAGCTGACGTTCACAACGATTAACGTACAAGACTTTTAAAGCATTTTAAAAGACAAAAAGAAAATAACTGACAAATTACGGTCTACAATTTGCCCTGGTTGAGAAGTTGATCGTTTTGGAGATAGAGGGTGTATAAGTAAAAAAATAAATGAAAAAATTGACACCCCGTAACTTGCAAACCAGCAACCTTTCGTCTAAGGTAAATTGCATTAGATCGTTGTATTTTGGCCCAAAGAATTTGTGGTAGCGTTTTGTACAGACCTTTTGGACCCTACCAGGTGGCCTAGATAAAGCGTAAAGGAATGTAATGGGAATCTTTTGTATGGAATAAAATATTTATTCTGAATTATCTTAAAAAACGGTTGCTTGGAGCGATATGTATCATGTTTAAATTTTTTGTACAAAAAATAAAAATTCTTCACTAAAATTATAATAAACCATGCCAAAAAAAAAGTTATTACTATTCGAACCTAAGCAAAGGACTGCAAGTGGCTTCCACTTCATTTTACGACAAAAATATTAACAAGTTTTAATTCCCCGGTCCAAAAAATCTTTGAATACAGAATTTTGTAAAAATGTCTTATAATAAATAAAATATTTAAAATCACTAAAATGATAAAAAACCTCTGACACCCTGTATCTTGCAAACGATCAACATTTTGACTAAGGTACACTTCGTTAGATCGTTGTATTTTAGTACAAGCAATGTGTGGTATCATTTTGTACAGAACTTTTAGAGACACCCTGTGTATTTATTACTTATTCTTTTTTATTAAAAACTTTTTAACTGTCGATTAAATTATGAATAATTCTTATCCTTACCTTACTATCCTGCAAGTATTGCGATAATTGTGCTTACCTGAAAAAAAAATGTAAATGTTATTTTAAATGAACATTTGACTCTAGAATTTTACTAATTATAGGC
This sequence comes from Listronotus bonariensis, assembly GCA_014170235.1. NCBI lineage: Eukaryota > Metazoa > Arthropoda > Insecta > Coleoptera > Curculionidae > Listronotus > Listronotus bonariensis. The sequence goes on from JACEGR010001904.1 coordinate 91,411, forward strand.
TATAATAATGTGGTTAAAACTTATTCTATAATAAAATGTATCTTATAATATAAAATAATAGCTAATTACCACCATTCTTTTGTAAAAAACCTTAATTACTTTCTACGTTTTTCAAAATTATCACCTGACTGGGTGTGACTGTTGGGACATCAAAAAATTATTCCCTCTTACCGCGGCATACTTAAAGTTGATTTTCACTTCGGCTACTAAACTTTTAAGAAAAATGTTTTCTCAGTATAAAATGTATCCTGATATAAATTTATTATTATAAAGAATTAGACTGTTTACCCACGTAGAATAGAATAGATTTTTATTTCTTTAGTTGTGACTGGTGGGACTGGCATATGTGACTGGTGAAACAAGTAGAAAATGTGTAGATGAAGTTGTTTATTAAAAGACTATTATTTTAACCTAAGAAACATTATTATTTATGTATTTAAATACTAATTATTTAAAATAAATGGGATGGTAATAAAAACGGGATGGCCATTTAAAAACGAAACAGAGCTAATTTTTTGGGCACTCCAGGTCATATAAGGAAAAACCCTCGGACATGTCAATTTTTTATTTTAGGAAGAAACATTTTTTGGCCACTTTCAGTTTGCGACTCACCCCAATATCTTAAAGAAAGAGGGGTCGAGTAATACCTTATTTTGAAGGTCTCTCGACCCTAATTGCAACTGCCAAGTTTGAAGTATCTGCTATTATTTTCGTTGATGTGATAGCTTTTCTAAAATTTTAGTTATTTTCCTATGACCCTTTTATTGTACGTCTTTCAGTAAGTTTTGAGATACTTTGTAACTAAATGGTGCAGGAAAGTAACATTGATGTTTTGTGTGTGCACATGTCATGACATGTCGTAGTTCTACATAGTTATTAGTAAACGATCAGTTTTGCGCCAGTTCGTGTCCAGCGATTTTAGCGCAATGGCGTCGTGGACGACTATAGAGTGCCGTGCAATTTTGAAATATAACTTTTCATGTGGTTTATTTCAAGAACAGTGTTTAGAAGAAATAAAGCCTATACTTGGTGATGACTGTACATCTCGTGCGACCACATACAGATGGTACAAACAATTTCAGCGGGCCTCGTTTTCGCTTGAAGACGCCTCACGCTCGGGTCGACCGTGTGAAGTAGTTACCCCAGAAAACATATCTGCCGTCTAAAAAGCTATAGAAACAAACCGACGAATTACCTATCGACAATTAGAAGAGACACTGAACATCAGTTTAGCAACATTATACACGATCATACATGAGCACTTGGATTTTAGAAAAATGTGTACTCGTCACGGAAGATGAAACTTATCTTTGTTATTACGACGTCCCAACTAAACAACAGAATAAGATATGGGTTCTCGAAGGTGAAGAAACTTCGACAGAAGTTCGCAAATCAAGATCTGTAAAAAAATAATGATAGTTTTTTTCTTTGATTCAAGAGGAATAATTGAACGTTTTGTGCTCCGAGAACAGAAGACCGTAAATGCTCTGTGGTATACTACAGTATGCCTTTCAAAACTTATAGAAAAGTTAATAGTGATTCGCCCAAACTCGCAACTCGCTAGCTGGTACCTTCATCATGACAATGCCCCACCTCATCGAGCTGAACTTACCAGTCAATTTTTGACTGATGCAGGCTTGAGACTTTTGGAACATCTGCCTTATAGCCCCGACTTGGCGCCGTGTGACTTTGGGTTGTTTCCTTTTATCAAGAGCCCCCTGAAAGGACAAAAGTTTAAAACTGAAGTCGGACTACTGGAGGCCTGGGATAAAATATTCGCTGAAATTTAAAATGAAAAGTGGAAGGCTATTTTCAGTGACTGGTTTGTTAGAATGGAAAAGTGTATTCAATGTGGATTTATGTTCTTTAAAAGTATGCTACATAGGTGTTTATAAAATAGTTTATCTTAATAAAAAATACCAATGTTTTATTTATCGAGTTAGTTAAACCCAAAGACATTTTTTTAGCTTCCTTATCACCTAACCATAAAACGTAAATTGTTTTTAAAAATCTGGATACCACTTTTAACGAACAGGTACAGGGAAAAGTTAGGTTTTTACTAGTACCTATATCATTTTTTTCTGAATTTCATTAATATTATGTAGGAATGTAGGATAAATCAAATTAAAATTATCGAAGTTGCAGTGGTTTAAGTAACCATGCCTTATCTATGACTCTTAAACGTTTCACTTTACATTTTTTAGTGCTCAAAGTTTAAAGCGCTTTTTCCACATACCACAAAGTCGATGCCCATCAAACTTTTAAAATTACTGCTTACCTTTTTAAAATTTTATTTATATTTCTTTATATAGGGTGTTACAGAATGCTGTTAAAGAAATTTGAGGGGAGATTATACATTAGAAAATGAAAATAAAAGTTCATATAAACATGAATTCACAAATTGTTCGAAGATACGAAGTGTTAAACTTTTCAAAAACTTAAAAATTTGAAAACACCTACCTTTACTAAAAATTGTTAGACTGAATATAAACCTCTTTTAAATAAGTATTGATTGTTGATGTTACATTATTGCTAATAATAAAAATTAAACACCTTACAAAAAAGAACCTTTTTTGTTACAAGTTTAACACCCTATATCTTAAAACCCAGGAATTTGCAGACCTATGTTTATATAAACTTTTTTTTATAATTTTAATTGTATAATCCGCCCTTAATTTTTTTAACAACATTCTGTAACACCCTGTATTATTTACGAGATAACGCTGGAAAGTTTTTTTCATATTTGTCAATATTTCCAATTTTTATTTAAACAAATACGCCGATTTTTAAAAATTCAGAGTGTTTTTTAAATTTTGTCCCTTTTGATTAGGCTCTTATAACTCTCTTGATATTAGAAATAACCAAAATATGTAAATAGAAAAGTTTTAGGGATTTTAACGTAGAATTTAGTGGCGTACCTATATTTTTTTGATTGACTTTTATTTAAAAGTTATAAAACAAAGTTTGGTTTAGTAAAAATCGTACAAGCAAATTATGAAAAATAAAAAACAGATAAAACCACGGGTCCACTAAGCATTTCAAAAAATCCCTTTATGGTAAAACGTACACTCGTATTTTTCCATTAAAAGAGTTCCACCTATACCGGTTCTATGTTTAAAACATTAGTCCAAAATAACAGTGTGAATAATTTATTACCAACCCCGAATACCGAATCGACTAAAACAGAATAAAGGACTTTTGGTTGCACTCTCCACAGAAATGTTCTGCCATTGTTCCATATTAAATTTAATCTATTCTCTTTATCGCTTGTTGTTTAATTTTTTTTTATTTAATTTATTAATTAATAAAAAACGTTTTCTGCGTTTGCCAAAATATACAGGGTATCACAGCTCTATTTATACACGAAATAACTTCGCCCACGTAAAAGATACAAAAATAGACATGTTCATTCGGATACACTCTTTTTACTGATAGTACTAGTTAATATACAAGGTGCATTAAAAACATTATTTTTATTGTGAAGTAGATTTTTTAAATGGAACATCCTGTAGATTTTAGCAAATTTTGACTATGTATTAAATTCTACATCAACAATGTATAACTCACTAAATGTCAATTACTGCTGGTTTTTGAGATATCAGCAATATGCTGATAAACTTATTAACGATTGAAAGTGAAGAAAGGAAATTATATTTCGGTTCTAATTGTTTTTAAATAGTACTGTCACTGTGAGAGTGACAATGTAATATAATAACATGTAAATAATTATCTTTTATGGCAAGAACTACTACTAGACAAGTTAGCAATTTAGTTTATTTTAGACATATTTATTTAATTGCACTTAAAAACAGCAATACGTCAATTATGGCTAGTTTTTAGGTTAAGTAAGTAAATATGTAGATATCTCAAATAAATTAAATAGCTGACTTACCCTATTAGTACTCTTTACATTGGAAGGTAATCAATGTTTTAATTTTATTTGTCACTCTGACATTGACAGAATTATTTAAAAATATTTAAAACCAAAATATTATTTTCTTCCTTCACTTTTGATCGTTAATGAGTAAATCAGCATACTGTTGATATCTCAAAAACCAGCAATAATTGATGACACAGTTTAAGGTATGGCCACACAATTTCTACTCCCCAAGTCAGAAATCAGGGCCCAAATGTAATTTAAAGCAAAGTATAACATAGTGATGGAGAACCATTGGTAAAGGTGCCCAAGGTGGCACGCAAGCATGTTGTAATTTTTTTCTTCCGTTAATATGAATGGAAGTGAAAGTAAAAGATCTTTTGACTCTTCAAAATTAAGACTACCTTAAAATTGAACGGCACGCTATCTTCTGTGTTTCAAGTTAAAAGTAAGTGGTGACCTTTTTTTTTGCTTGACCTTCAAAATTTTTTCCAAAAAAAATAATTTTGGCACGCCAACGACATCATTTTACATTTTTGTACAAAAATGTCACGTTCATACAAAAGGTTCGCCATCACTGAGTATAACAGAATTATATAACTGCAATTTTATTAAATAATTTTTGCACCGCATCCCCCTACATTTCACCAGCGAGCCGCACTGCTGCGGGCTAGATGCAGTTATGTGTGGCCAGACCTTTATTGTAATAAAAATAAATGAGATATTTGTAGTTTTAGGAGTTTAAAAAATATTTAAGGAGGTTCAAACCAAAACGCAATTTTTGATAAAACACAATTTTAAGTTCGTGTTTTATTATTTATGCAACTATGATGACTATAAACTATACCAAATCCTGTTTACTTTTAATAAATACTAGTCAAATGATAGGAATACAATAGAGGAGAAATATAAAAGAGGAATTTCGGTAGTCTACTAAAATCGGAATGCCTGCTGTTATGTTGCCACTAGATTAAACTAAACACAGTCTATTTTGTTTACAGCATGTGGTAGACATAAACAGTTATTGTGGTGTAATTACTAAAACCAGCGTTACAATTTAGATGACCTAATGTACTACAAATTTAAAAATTCTTGCTTGAACTCTCAAATTAATTAATACAGGGTGTAACAAATTCGTAGGGACAATGAGGATCTCAGAAACGGATATAGAGTTGGTTAAATTGAGGCACAGTTGTGCATGTATTTGCTTAACAATATTTCGTTTTAAAATTTTAAAATTTGCAGCCGTTCCGGAATTATTCGGAGAAAAACCGAAACTTTGGGACAAGAAATTGGAGAGAAATTTTAAAACAGACAACACATTATTCTTGCCACTTTTTCTGTTTAATAAAGTGATGTCACTAAATTTAAGATCCGACGAATTACCATCTTCAACTTTTATTTTAAAAGGCGAAATATTTTGCTTTAAACTCAATAAACTGGTATTTTAATTCTAAATTCAACGATGATGGTGGCTCAAAGACGAAACTTCGGATATTAAATTTATTGACATTATTTTATAAAACAAGAAGTGGCCATGATAATGTCTCGTTTGGTTTGAAATATCTCTTCAAATAAACTGAGAAAAAAATAGTAACTGTTTCGAAAAATTTCGGTTTTTCCGTATAATTAGATAACAACTGCAAATTTTTAAGTTTTAAAACGGAATATTGTTAAGCATAAAAATACGCTACTTTGCCCCAATTGAACCAACTGTTTTCTGTTACCGTTTCCGAGATCCTAATGGTGCTTAATTTTGAAAAAGCATAATTTATGTTATTGTCATGTTTACATGTTTTAAAGGCAAAAAGGTTGGCTGTTTTACTTTAATTTAATTTGCAAATAAAATCTATATTAGTACTAGTAGAACTAGTAAATATAAAACAGCATTTCCTTGGTTAAATGCCCCATACTTTTAGACTCCTGATTAAAATCCATACATGAATAAAATGCAAATCCTGTACCACAATATTGTGTAATATTTTATTCATTTAAAAACTTTGTATTTGTGGGTACAGCTTAATAGACAGCATTGGACAATGTTTAAGGCTACCTTTTCTTTAATGTTTGATTATATTATTGGTAGTAACAGCATATGTTAATTTTTGTTTTTTTTTCTGATTGTTCTAACTATAAATTAAGCCAACAATACAACATCAATTTATCAATGTTAAAAAATGGTCCTTTTCCGACCTTCTCTACTTTGTTGAAAAATATTTTAAATAAAAATTGACTATGAAGAAAATATTTTTTATAACACATGGTAGCCATTTTTCCGCGTAACCACCAAACATTTTTATAAGTTGTTTATGAAAACAGGAAAAGTACAAAAATATTACATAATATTTTAAGATTTACTTCTTTTTCTTTATTTTTTAACGATGATCTCTTCTGTTTTTAAGTATTGTAATGTTCTGCAGCACATCCTCTAATACAGCTTAAAGAGGCCCGCCCACTTAGACGAAGCGTCGCGTCGCGTCAAGAGAAAATTCGCCGAGTTGCTTAACATGTAATTAAATGGAACCCCGCCAATAAGGGCGGCGCGGCGCGTCTATATTGTCGAGGTTCCATTTAAATACATGTAAACTTGTCCGGAGCAATTTTGACTCGTCGCGACGCGTCGCCTTAGTGGGCGAGCACCTTAAAAGTCTAGCCACACATACCGCAACTAGGCCGCACCAAACCCGAATTCACAATGACAGAGGAAAGTGGGGCAGATAATTTCGAAAAATTAAAAAGCACTTTTCATTCCCTTAAAAACATAAAAAGCATTTTTGTCAAGCTGAGTTTATTGTTGTAGGTATGTAAAAATAAACAAAATATTATGTTTAAGGATTTACCTACCTATTCTGAGCACTAGGTAAACAGTTATTTACCATTTGTACCATTTACTTTCAGAACAATAAAATTTCATTGTATTTTTTACGAATTTTGGTTATTACCTTACCCATCATATTCGATCAGGATATAAAAAAGATTACCCCCAAAATAGAACCAACCTACGGTAAAAACATCATCCCAAAATAACAGTTGTCATCATTTATAAGCACCACTGAATCGACAGAAATACAATAACATGTTTCAGTTATACTGTCCCCGGGAAAATCTCCCGCTGTGTTGCCACTGTATTACATTTAATGTAATCTATTTGCCATATTAAATATTGTCGGGGATCGAGATCACCGTTTATTGTGATGTAATTAATGAAAACTGTAGCCAAAATTTATAGACAAATACAAAAAGGTATTTTTTCATTCTCGTGCAAAAAAGTAAATTTTGCATACGCATTTTACTTCTGAAAGAGTCACTTTTGCGCACAAGTTCGAAAAGTACTTTTTTACGCTACTTTACAAAATACGTACTGCGTGTACTACGTACAAAAATATCAAACCTAATATTAGCGAGTCACAATAAAGGACTTTCATGCATTTTATGTTTAAAACATTTTTTGCTTTGGCCAAACCAACTCAAAAGGTGGAAGAAACACATTCCGCAGGCACAAATATTTCCACAACAAAAAAGCCGTTTCGTTTTCGGCCCAGTTGCTAAAACCCAAGCTTAAAAACAGTTAGTGTAGATCAAGGTGCTTAGAGAGAAGTTGGCCTAACTTTCATTTGACAGTTGATAGATGAAACGTCCAACGGATCCTTTAACAAAAAATGTCGTTATTTCTTTAGTGTTTTTAAATAATATGTTAATCATATTCATATTTATGCGTAATTTTGAATTAAAAAGTATTTTACAAATTGTATAAACTGTATTTTAAACTGGAAAAAAATGACTCCAATGACGTCGATATATCAGCTGTTTACTGTCACATAAAAGTTGGGCCACCTTTCCTGTAAGCACCTTGACCGTAGGTAATTCTTGCAGCGTAAAAACGATCTGTTTTTAGACGTGTTGCAAATTATTGCAATTCTAAATATAATAGCCTTAATCTACATTAAATTTGCTACAAATTAATTGATGGACATCAATTAATTAGATCCTAAAGATGTAATTATTAAGAAATTAACATATATTTGTCGCCATCATATACTTATAAAAACCACATAGACTTATAAAACCCAGTTTTTTATTGTAAAAATTCTTGTAATTTAGGCAAAATCGTCTTAATATACTGCCTACTATTTTTCTATTGGTCAGTTAAGTATAATTTTACTAAAAATAGGACCCACGCTAAAAAACAAAAATTAGGTTTTTGTCCACATATCGCTGCACTGTGCGCTCGTAAAAATAGCGTTCCTAACACGTGCGCTACGCGAAGTTCGGTCAATTGCAGTCGCGTGCGGAGGCACTTTCAGCACTAGTTGGGAAATATATTATTTTGGCCATTGCAGTACTGTAAACCTTTTACCTATTATACTCGATGACAAGATATAAAAGAAATTTTAAAAACCTAAACAAAATATCGCCACTTATTTATACAAAGTTTTTGTCAAATTAATAGTTTTATTAATGGAACGACAGAAATTTTGTCAGAAACTATAACTGCAACGTAGCACCCAAGTTAATGTTTTGCCCAGTTGGTTTATAGTCGAGGCAATGAACCAAAAAAGTTCGGAATTTTTAGGACAGCATGGATCGGAGAGCGGTTTTTGCATTCGCTTCCAAAAATTATTTGTAAAATTTGTACCCAATTTGAACCTTACAAATTGAAGTTGCAGTGCTGCAGCCAAAAATGTCTGCAGGAAATGCTTTTTTAAGACGTCCTTTATTTTTTTTTAATAACTTTGTACATAAGACTTAAAACTGGCCCAAGTCGGGTACTCGGGGATTTTGAGGTTGCTGATCACGATTATGATGTTCAAATTAAACCCCCAAACCTGGAGCTTAGGAACGCCAACAAGCCTCATCTTCGTGGGACTCTCCTAAAATTCATGCAGGAAAGGAGAAAAACACAGCGCCTGGGGGTTTTTTGGGTCGCTGAATCCAAATATGGCATCGGCAGACACCCCACGGACACCTGGTGCGCCCTAACCTGAACGCGGACCTCATCTTCGAGAATTTTTCTCACAAGAGTGCCACTAACAAGCGGAATATCATTTTGGGGGCATTTTGTGTGGTCCTGAATCCGAATTTCATGTCGAAAATGACCTTCCGAACACCTAGTGCACCTGAAGCTAGCCCTGAACGTCATCTCCGTGGCTTTTTCTGACAGAATCCAAAAAAAGAGCCGAAAATCGTTATGGGACACTAAAAGTCCAAGTGTATACTTAAACTAAAAGCACTTTGAGCATTGGCAGAAAAGTGAAAGGCCGTTTTGCCAAGTCCGAAGATCTAGCCGGAGATTATTCTCTATGTAGGTAATTTGATTGAAATTGATGAAAACTTTGATGTCTATCGGTGCCTAAACAGTGAGGTTTATCGACTTTAATAAAATACCTTATTTTTGAGTTTTTGATTGTCTATAAAATGGCGCCCCCAGTTTTGCGATATCTGTCAAAATAAAAAGTTATGATGTAAATAAATTTTAAGTTTTAGGTAAAGTGCCCTCTGGCGGTATTTTATAAAAGTACTTTTGTCTTTAAATTTTAGAATCTGCAAGGCTCGATTTGTGTGCCAAATATCAACTGAATTGGTTAAAATTAAATGCAATATGGCGAAAAAACCAAAATAAAAATTGAACTTTGACGGCTTGTAACTCGAAAACGAATGACATTTTGAGAAAAATCTAAGATCTATCCGCTATCCAAAAGGATAGCGGTCTTCCCTAATGGTTGACTTTAAGACCTCATGTTTATAAAGCAAACTACCCTTCATTTTGAACAAGGAATTAACTTTTTAAAATTTGTCGAATTTGTTTAGAAACACCCTGTATAGTAATCAATAAAATAATTTTATTTCATGAGTGGTCAAAAGTTTTGTATTTTATAAAATTTTTAAGTTGTTTCTTAAAAAAATTAGGGTTACAATTAAATTAGTTTTAATAATTTTTTATTGTAAATATATGCTCTGATTGGGAGTTGAAACTCTTGTTAAACTAATACCATTACATACTAAAATGAAAGTTTGATTTATAAACACATCCTAAAATTTTACAATAAGCAGGAATTGAAAAATATGTCTAAGCGGCCGTAATTACCACTTGACTCATTATGCATATTTTAATTTTATTTAAAATATGAACTACTTTTAATTTAAACGTATGTTTATTAGACTGGGCTAAAAAATAATATTTTTTAAACGGTACTGTGAAAATATCATATATGATGATAAAAAAATGAAAGTTAGAGCCCCTAATATTCATATTAGGAGGTGTATCATGGCGACGTAACAGTTTTATTGACAACAATATTTTTGTGCATAACTTGAAAATCGTTATTCTAAAAATTTTTACTAACACACATTCCAGCCGTTTTCATGTTATTAGGCTTTGAACATCAAACTTTTTTCAATTTTATGTTTTCTGTGTTTGGATTTTTGATACTACTACAAATAATAACATTTAAAAATAAGTAATTTAAATATTTTTAAAGGAAATTTGATGCTATATAAAAAGGTCTCTTAACATGTTTTAATAAATGTACTCCTTTTAAAGTTATTCGATGATGAAGATGAAAAAAAAACTTTAACATCCAATAATTATATTGAAGAAGTGAATTTATTGGAAAATATTAAAAGTCCTTTTTGTAAAGCATCAAATTTTCTTTAAAAATATCTATTTAATTTTTAAATCTTAATATATGTAGTATATAGTATTAAAAATCTAAACCTAAAAAACAAAATTGTAAAAATAGTTCAATGTTCAAAGCCCATCATAAATTATATTTTGTAGTACCTTTGAAAACAGGTTTTTTTGGCTCAGTCTAATCTTTATATTGTATTAAGGCGTCACGACGTACCGTTAATCTTTTTGTTTGTATATCTAAATAATTTATTAGGTTTTTAAATTTCGAAAAACGATACAAGAATTGCGTGTTTGTAAACAACCCCAAACACATTTACCGCGTCGCAAACACCAGTCCCAAATAACAATATACATAATTTAAAACCGCCATCGAACGGCACAGCCAGAGTACAATAACGGACTTCCGGTTGCGCCGGAATCGGAAAGCTTGCTGCAACGTTGCCATTACGTTTAATAGGATATATTTCCTTTGCTGAATGTTCCGGATTAACGTTTATTATGGTGTAATTAATAGATTCGAACTGTTGGCGTCAGCCTGATTTTATTTAATGTTTACGATATGGTTGTTTTGTTAAAAATTTAATCGTTTTCTCCAGAAATAAACGAACAAATTAAATTGTCCATGATCGCGTTTTTGGTAAATTGGCGACCAATTTTAAAGAACAATCTAATATATTGGTATTATAGAAATTTAATGGGCCATATGAATAAAAGAAGCAATGCTTTGCTTATAAGTAAAAGGTATTGATCATGATATAGAAATAAAGAAGGATTTACTTTAAACGTATGAGCATTTGCTTGCAAGTGCGAGAATTTACTTATAGAAAAGTGCTGCTGCTACAGTTTCAGTAAAATTAACCATAGTAACAGTCACAAAAATTAAGTGACCACGCCTTATAAATCAAAATCGTTGTAGGTCATAACTTTAAAAATACTGCACCGATTCCTTTATTTTTTTCTTCACATAAATTACGAAACTGTTAATATGTCTTATTTTTATAAAGATAAATAAGCCGGCTTTTTTTATCTTTTTGGCATCCCACGAATGTCTACGCCTAAATACCAGAGTACCGTGGGTGTCAGGTTATTAGATGGTTAACCCATCGTTTCCACTGTTTCGTCAACGTTGTCCAAGCACTGAAACATGCAATTTTGCATTTCACAGCACCTTTTAGACAACGCGGTAGTGCCACCACGGTCGTTATATTTAATCAACTACTACCCTAAATATATCTTCCCCGCTGGGAATCGAAACGGCGTCTTCTGGCTACGAAGATCAACGTTCTGTTCACTGCGCCACGCGAGAGACAAAAGTGTTCAAGTATTCTTAAAAAGTAAAAAATTAAAATTGTTAAAAGACCTTCCGGCTTTACGGTGGACAAAAAGATTATCTAACAAAGGGACCTACATTCCTTGGCTTTACATGATCCAACACCAAAATTGATAAGCACCGCATCGCTTTTTGAGATGCTTAATCGTATTAAAGTGATTTTTTCCATTACCTAATAATACATTTTAGTCCCAGAGCTATTGAATCCTTTCCGTAACGTTGGACATGTAAGGCTAGAAATTTGTATAGTGATGAGTCATAGCATGCTAAGTACCACAATTATCACCTTGCAAGCATCAGCCCTGCACATCATTACCCTGAAAACTTGAAGCTGTAAGCTTAATTTTTTTCTAGGATTTAGTTCATTTATGGTAAGGTTTAAAAAAATTACAGGCATTTTCGATGAGCACAAGTACCTGCCAGGCGAACTGAAAGGTGTGTCTAATTTGGATGGCCATATTTCCAAGACTAATAAAGTCAGATGTACCTTATGTAGTGTTTTCTTAAAGCTCTTTTAGATATCTTTTTAACCGTGATACTGGTTATAATAGACAGGATGGACAAGTTTTTTTTTTCCTTTTTAATGAGGCACCCTGTATATTATATTACCATTAAGAAGAGCTCTAAGAAAATACCACATTGGTAGGTACATCTAACGTTATTAGTTTTGGAAATACGACCATCCAAATCAGCCACACCTTTTAGTTCGCCTGGCAGGTACCTGGGCTCATCGAAAACGCCTGTCAATTTTTTTCCAAACCTTACTATGAATAAACTAAATTCTGTAGAAATTTCAAGCTTATTGCTGCCAAGTCTTTTTATTTTTCAAAAATATACAGGGTGATGATGTGCAGGGCTGATGCTTGCCAGGTGATGATTGTCGTACTTAGCATACTATGACTCATCACTATACAAATTTCTAGCCTTACAGGCCCAAAGTTACTCGAAGGGTTTACTAGCTCTCCTACTATTTTGTATGAATATAAAAATAACTTCTTATTGTTGGAGTTTCCAAGCAAGGTAAAAACAATTTTATTAAGACGTTGCTTTTTTCTAAGGTTAACAGATAATATATGGTCTGAGAAGTATCTTAATCTTATTGCATATTAGAGAGTTAAATATTCAATGTAGATACGTTAAATAAGGTATTCTAAATCGCTTTGTTTAGTCGGTCAAAGTCCCAAAAACATTAGAATTTATATTATGCGATTAAAATGTTATAAACTATTATATTATTTGAACTTAGAACAAAGTATTGGTAGTAAAACTTGTTCAAAACTAAAAATTATGTCGTAATTAAAAAAAAGAGCCTTAGATTAAAAAATCGAAAATAAAATATATTTTTTCAACTTACTCCGTATGGCGGTTAGATCAAACTAAATTAGTTACCTATTGTTTTTTTCGAAAATATATTACATTTTTGTTATTTTTAGGCTAAAACATAAAATTTAGATTATTGTTTCACAACGCTTTCGGTCCTAAGCTGGCTACAGAACACATGGCAAGCCTTGGCCAATGTCCGCTCATTCCAACGTTGGCGCATCGTGTGTATGCGAAACATATACAAAGCAAAGCCAACGTTGGCGCTGACAAGGGTTTGCGTAGGGAGCGGTATTTTCGACACACATTAAAGGGTCATGTGGAAACTCGCCAGTAGGCTTGATCTTCGTACACACGAATATTCTGCATGGTTTAAAACCCAAAATGAAATCATCAGATATTAATTTTTGCAGTGGTATATGAGGTATGTCAAAAAATATGCACTTTGCTCAAGAACAAAGTACCCTAATTTTTCATAATATTAAAAATTTTTATAAAGAAAAAATGTTTGGGTTTAAAAATAACAATCCAATATGCAAACTGGTTTAATTCCAAAAAAACTTTTTTAATCTCTATATGCGTTAAGGGTGTAAATTTAAATTTAAACATTAGTACATACTTTTTAGTATTGTAATATGTAAAGGCTAAAAAACTGTTAAATCATCTGAAAGTCACAGAAACGCTGGTTATCGCAGATTTTTTTCTTTTAAATCAACCAATTTGCACATTTGAAAGGTATTTTTATTTTAAAGATTTTTCGTAATAATTCTTTTGATATTATGAAAAATAAGGGTACTTTCCCATTAAGCAAAATTAGGCCATGCATAACTTTTTATAAAAATAACTTTTTTCGTAAAATATATATTTAAAAGTTTTCCATAAGGTGCAGACGAGCTGTATAAAAAGTACTTAGGTTATTTCGGATCCACAACATGTTAAACATAAAAACATATATTTGATTTTCAATACATGGGTTGTGATTATGATTGAAATGTCCATTACAATGTACAATCGAAACATTACAAAAGAAAAAGAAGTCTTTAATGGCAACTCATAGAGGCTTCCTTGTAAGGTTGTATACGTTCGCCTTCACTTGCCTTGAAAATACTGGCAAAGATAAAACAAGTCGTGTGTATGGTCGTCGGTACACGAATTTCAAGCGTAGACCAGCTAAAACGTTGGCCAAGCTTTGCCATGCCGTCTGTATCCGGCTTTATAGAAAACGCCTTCATATTATAGATTTTTAAATTTATTTTCAAATCTTCTGTTTTTAAATTAGTTCTAAATAGATTCGTCGACTTCTCAGAAAAGTTTTCTTATTGCCATAATTCTTAATAAATTATATTTTTTAATATTGTAATAGGAAAATTTAAAAGAAAATTTAAAATCTGTAGGGTAAAGATGTTTTCTATAAGATAAAAACAACGTGTTTACTTAGAATAATACCTAATTTTAGCGTTATCGGTAACGTTTACTAAATAACATTTCTCCATTTTCAAGATATAAAATTTGATTAGGAAACAAGTCACGTAACCAGCTAAAGGTTAGCTGAACTTGATATAATTATTTATAAGGAAGAAAACAACTACAAAAATAATGTTCTGTATCTGAGGTTTGTTTTGACGGATATGCATTAGCTCGAAATGTAATAAATTAAACAAATGCCAATGTTTTTAATTACTAAAAACTGCCGATTACCTAGAGATTGTTTTATTCTGTTTAAAATAGAAGGTAGAAACAGACTAATTAAAATTAAATAAATCAGAAGTATTCTAAGAAATGAAAAATTAGAATTAGGTAAATAGGTACGACTAAACTAGTTATCAGCTTAAGGCAGCCCCGGATAGTTATATGTATAGGAGGGAGTTGTCCTCTGCCGCCCCTCGGCCTATTTTTTAACTTTAAATTAAGACTTATTTTTCCAAATTCTTTTCAGGAAAAAATATATCAATGTACAGGCAAAACATATTAAATACATTGGAAAACAAACAATTTTAAATATATATTTTTTTAAATTTCTTTACATAAGGGAATTAATAAATTTATTAACAAAAAAAAAGTGCAAAATCAACTGTTATTAAAAATTAGCTTTGATTTTTATTAGTTAATTAGGTTAAAGGACATTACCTAAAACTTTTTTATTGTAGCTTATCATATAAATAATTAAATAAGTTTTGTGGCTTATTATGTTAATACAATAAGCCCTTTAATTACTAACCCAGCAACGATTGGTGGTAGAAACTTTAGCTTTTGCTGATTTCTTTCCTGTTAAATTTTTATATATTAAGGTTAATTTTTCCTTATATCTTTATGATAGTTTTCAGATGTACTTATGAACTAATCTTAATTTATTTTGCAACAAATTCGACGCCTTGACTTTTTTTGTGCGATGCACCGTTTTAAAATAGAGCACCGGCCTACTTGTTTAAAATAAATTCGCTATATCAAAAATGCATCAAAAACGTTTTTTTTACTGTTTTTCCTATAAAGGAAGCTCAGAAGGTTAAATTTGTTATAAAATAAATGGGAATTTTAAAAATAATTTTTGCTTTAAAAAGAAGCATTGGCGTACCATATTCTTTAAAAAAATCAGTATACATTCCGTGCGAACGCCACTGGAGAAAATAGTAAGAAAATTTCAAAAAAGCCTATGGGTGCATGTTAAATTTTATGAAAATATTTTAAAGGAGTTTAAAGTTATGATAGGAAAGATGATATTTTTCTTAAAACTTTAACGTCCTGTAGCTTAAATGTTAAGACCTTTAGGACATGTTTATATTAACCAATCTTCCTAAAATAAGTCATGAAATCATACTCTGTATTTTTAGCAATCAAGTAAATTACACCCTGCATAAAAATGATTTTATTACCTCATTTAAAATTTGTAACTTTTTATGTCTAATTTTTAATAATAATTTTGCGATACATGTCCTTTGTTTTTTTGCCTTAGTTGTAAGATTTTAACATAGGACGGACAGGAATAGAACTGCTCGAAATTTTGTGTAAATAATAAAAATTATAAAAAAGTTTAAAATTATTTTACTACCTATGTATACTATTTTAAAATTTGCAAGTCCTATGTTTAAATTTATAAAAGAGCTTGGTAGTGATTTCGTTACGTTCGGATATGTGTATGATAAAAGAAAACTAATAATATCAAGTTAAAAAAGGCAAAACAATCTTGACACGAGAAAAGTTGGCAAGAATGGGTAAAATCAAAGCTGATGATCAATCCAGTGGCGTCTAGAATTTGCGCTTTTTATTTTGCATTGTTTGTTGAAAGATGTAATTCCAAAATTAATAATAATTAAAAACTGTTGTGTAAACGGTTGTTCTACTAATATAATAAAGTGTATATCTCCGGCACTGAACAACATGGCCGAATGTCGTGACCCTATATAGACTGACTTTGAAAAGAAATAAGTTTACCATTTTTTCTCCAAAGCGGCTGATTTTCAACTTTTCTGTTTATAATAATGCAAGGAATCACCTGTAGAAGTTACTAACATTATTACAACCTGTAAAGGGACTCTGGTTTTACCTTTACCTAACTTTTTAATATTGTAATTTATTTTAGGTAGAAAACATTTTAGTGGGAGACAGTGGAAATTATATTTTGTGTGATTTTGGTTCGGCCACGGCTGAATCCAGCAGGAAGTGCGATGATACCTTAAGAAGATGAAATAAGAAAAGAACTTACTACTTGTGTGGTGATTTTAAAGATTAAATATATCGCTTTCATGTCCAAGTTATTTTTGGTTAACTTAATATACACGGCCTTCTTACTCACCTTAAAATAATTGAAAATATACTATTTATAAGAGAATTAATGTTATATTAAACATGTAACCTTTATAAAATATAAGCACGAAATATCTTTTTGTGCGTAGGTTTAAAGATTGAATGTTTTTCCTACCTTCCGCTTTTATTTCCGTCTTACTTTCAGTGAACTAAATATACAATTTCTCAGCGATATTAAATTCTCCATTTAAATAGTTTTTAGTTCTCACATTTCTATAAAAATTAGCCAAGGGTAACTAAATAAATACGGTGATGAGAAAATGAAACAAAATATTCGATTTAAAAATTTACTAAATTAAGAATAAGCAATTTAAATCAAGCAACGTTGCAATTGCAATTAGGCGCCCTCATTAAAAAAGTCAAATAAGTTAAATAACTTTATAAAATGACTGGTAATAAAAACTATTAAATCTAACCTACTTACTGTAAGATCTCATACATTTTTGAGTTTTGTACAGAACTTGGCACGCATTTAGTTTTTCATTCTTTTTGCGGCAAAGCTCACCTCCAAGCATAATTTTTGCGTTGAACTTGGCTCACCTTTTTTACATTTATGTTTTTGATAAGATAATCGTTATTCTGAATGCTCAACCCACCAGATTTTACATGTTAACGGGAACAGCTTGAGAAAACATAACCTTCTTTTTCGTGACTTTTTAGCTTGTTAGCTGGTGATGCCCAAGGTTAGTTTATATTTATAAGGTTGCGACATATCCTCAACTTTTAGGCGGTTCGAGGTCGGGGACGCAAGGAAGGGCACTTCTCGGAGAAAAGTTGGCAAGACTGGGTAAAAATCAAAGCTAAAGATCAATCCAGTGGCGTCTAGAATTTGCGCATTTCATTTTGCATTGTTTTGGAAGTGATATTTGTTGAAAGATGTAATTCCAAATGTTTTTTATTTAAAGTAAAAAATTTACAACTTAATAACAATTAAAAACTGTTGTGTAAACGGTTGTTCTACTAATACAATAAACTGTATATCTCCGGCACTGAACAACATGGTCGAAAAATGGGAGATGTAACGTCATAACACGTTAAAGCAATATGGCTGTATGTCGTGACCTTATATAGACCGACTTTGGTGATGCCCAACTTTTTTGAAATAAAATGCCTTGTTTTTAAATAAAAAGCCTAGTTGTACCCAAAACAAACCAGAAACCAGGTAATTTCTACAGGGTGTCTCTAAAAGGTATGTACAAAATGCTAACACAAACTCCTTGGGCCAAAAAAGATTTAACGCAATTTACCTTAGTCGAAAAGTTGATCGTTTGCGAGATGCAAGGTGTCAAAATGTTTATTTAATTTTAGTTGTTTTTATATATTTTATTTGTTTTTGAATTATTTTTTTACAAACTTTGGTATATATAGGTAAAAGTAAGGAATCAAAAGCTACTCATATTTTTGCTGTTAAATGTAAAGGGGCCACCTACAGTCCTTTTTCTTTGGTTTAAAGTGTCATTACTTTTTTGCCTTGGCATACATATTTTGATTCAACTAGATAATTTTATATATCCTCATTTTTGCACAGAAAGGTATACATAATAAATATCGCTACAAGCAACCGATTCTGAGATATTTTAGATTAAGCGTTTTATTTTACATAAAAAACTTCCTTTTATTTCTTTACGCTCTTTTAGGCCACCCGGGTTTCTCTAAAATTTTCGTACAAATTGTTACTACAATTTTCTTACGTCAAAATACAATGATTTAACCTAGTTTGCCTTTATTGAAAAGTTAATTCATTGCAAGTTACAGGGTGTCCATGTAAAAAAATTAATGGAAAATTTGACACCTAGTATTTTGAAAACCAGTAACCCAGGTGGCCTAATGAATGCGAACTTTGGTATGGAATAAAATGTTTAATCTGAAATATCCATAAAACTGTTGCTTGTAGCGATATTTATCAAGCATACCCTTATTGTGCAAAAATATATGAAAGAATGAAAATTCTTTGCTGAAATTATTATACCAAGGCAAAAAAGTTATGACACTCTGAACCAAAACGACTGTAGGTGGCTCCCTCTAGATTTAACGACAAAAACATTAGCATATTTTGATTTCTCACCCTAAAAACCTTTTAATACTGAATTTGGTATAAAAATTGTTTTATATTAAATAAAATATTTAAAAATTACAAAATAAAATTAATAACCATGACACCCTGTATCTTGCAAACGATCAACATTCTCGACTAAGGTAAATTGCGTTAGATCGTTGTAGTTTGGTAGAAGCAATTTGTAGTAGCATTTTGTACCAGACCTTTTAGAGACACCATGTATAAATATTCTTTGCCAGATCTACATAGGTACTCAATTTATATCAGCTGATAACCTATTTTTACGTGATTCATGGGTTAAGGTTTGTAAAGAACTTTGTCCCAAATTCCTATCAATACAGGCCATTAAACAACAGGTCATTAGTATCACAGCTAGTCCGTCCCTGCAGCTGTTAGCTATTCACAAGACTTATTTTTTATTATAGTCGGTTTTAATTCATATTTTCGGACATACTGTAGAAAATTTGTCATTATTTTGTACATCTGTAGCTTCTCTAATATATTAACGTATGTATTTGTATAAATTAGGTAAATTAGTTAATTTCAGTTAAATTAAAAGTATCGATAAATTAATTTAATTAAAAATTAATAATATTTAATTTTTTATTTGAAATCTATTTCTTACCGCGTATTAAAAGACAATTTTAGATCGAAAAACCTAAAGTTTTAATATAAAAATGCTTGAAGAACATAGACACATTAAGCGTCATTGGGGCAATGTAAACAATGTTTATAGGGACTGTCATTATTTTATCATTAGAGTAAAATGATTAATTTATTTTCCAATGAATAAATGGTAAAATCAATAAGGCGAAGGAAGTTTTGTAAAAAAATATCTTTTAAAAATAATATTAGCCTATTCAAAAATACTGCTTAAAAATACAATCCACGGTGAAACCATATCTGTAACCATTTTATTGGAAATTGAGAAAAAATTAGTGCCTGGGCCAGCAACAAAATGGCCTTCATAATAATAACCCTTTTAAAACCTATTTAGGGAGATTCGTGACTGTTACATTTACTATTTTTGGCTGGAACATAACCCAATAGCGAAGGTGCCCCTAAATAGCAACCATTAGAGTTTCTTCCTTAAGATCCACATAAATATTGCATCAGAATTTTCGTGTAAATGACTGTTCCGCACTACGCTAAATTGAATCTTAATAGTTTACTAAATAGCTTAACTTCTGCATTAGACAAGTTCGTTTACAGATAAAATTTATTTTATAGAAGTATTGAATTTACGTAGTTAACTTTCTTAGTTAAATGAAAAAGGTTTTAAATACGTTTCTGGTGGTAGTGGCATGAAATAGAAAAATAATAATTTTCGTAGTCATTCCTTATAAAAAAATGCTTTTTATGAAGGAAACATTTTTAAAAACATAATTTGTGTATACTGGAGTTTCAAGCCTCTGGCTTAACCCCCATAACTATATTAATTATTTAAATAAAAATGACATTTCGAACCCTTTTTTGCTATTTTTTGACATCTAACCTCTAAATATTTTTAATTTTAGATCAAGTGTCATGAATGCGATAACACGCCAAATTTTAGATCAAATAATAACAAAAAATAGATGTGACAATCTTATTTTTTATAGCCCCTACAAACTTTTTCTTAACAATTTAATACTATCCAATCAATAATTTAGTTTACAGCATATCACAAAAACCTTATTATCTGATTTTTCTTTCTCTAACAGCACGAACTAGCCCGTATTTCGCAATTATTGATGGAAATTAGGTAGCTTGAAAAATACCATAAGTAAATATTGGTTATTGCATTCAGAGTTGGGTCGAATACTAAAAATCGGTATTGGAATACGAATATCGGAAAGAAAAGTCTTCGAATATCGAATATTTGAATACCTGGAAGAAAAAGTATTCGAATACTCGGTATTCCCGATCACCTGGAATCGGAATTCGAATACTGGAAAAAAAGATTCAAATACCAGAAAATAAAAACAACCGATAATTAAAAATTTGAAGAGCAAAAAAAGTTATTCGCCTCATTTTTCCCTACTTTCTGTCCCCTTTGGTATTCTACTCATGTCAATTTTGGTATTCGAATACTGCTTACACATTCCGGTACTCGAATACTGGAACGCCGTTATTCGAATACTTAAAAAAGTATTCGTCGAATACTTCCAAAGTATTCGAATACAAAATTCCGAATACTAACCAAAAAGTATTCTGCCGAATACCGAATACCAAATGTATTCGAATATTATTCGAATACCGGCAAAATGTATTCCGAATACTATTCAGAATACTGAGTATTCGAATACAACCCAACTCTGATTGCATTAGATACTGTTTATTTCTTTTTTAGTTTAATTTAGTTGCAAACTTTAGTCGAGCCTATAGAGGGTGTAAAAAAAAACCGTCACATCCATCTTTCCATGACTACTTGATCCAAAATTGGCTGTTTTATCGCATTCGTGGCACTCTAGATTAAAAATTATAAAATTTAAGAGGTTGGATGACAAAGGTAAAAAATGAGACACTCCATTTTACTCGAAATCTCCTTTTCTATTTATTAAATATAATCCCTGGTGTCCCATATAAAATGGGACAGTGTATTGTTGTTTTCGGCTTAGCTTAATACTTAGAATAAATGTACAATGTATGTGTTATTTTTATGTATTAATTTTTTCATTACCTTAAAAATAAAAGGTATAGTGGTGATCCACCTACTGACGACACCGGGTATTTTATATACGATTTAAATTTGAAACTATACAAAATATTCATATAAGAAATTAAAATATAATTTTTTAGTCCAAACCCAAGAATTAAGACTCCTCAAAAAAATATTGGTTTTTGTGACAGCAAACACAATTTTTTCAGGGCATTACTTTAAAAATAATTTTTGTGCCTTAATTTAAAATTACGTAAAGATTCCATCACTAATTGGGTCCCATAACCAACACTAGGTAAAAGCTGGAGGACCTATAAAATTAGTCTGTGGTATTATAATTTACTTCTTTTGAGTGACCGAAAGTAAACTAAAAAAATAATTTATATCCTCTCTAAAGGCTTTAACTGCAGCTTGACGCGCACGTTAGTTATGCTAGGACACGAAGAAATTTTTTGCAACTTTACAGTCATTTATTTTAAAAGCTCGTAAACTTCTTCCGTAGTTTGCGATGTATAAAATTTATGGCTAAGAAAAGCTTCTCGGAAACCCATACAGAGGACTATAATAGCCTTAAGCGGTGTAAAATTAAATTAGGGCAATTCTATTAATCTAACAATACCGGGTCTCTCAAGTCGGTGGCGCACCCCTAGTTATATATTTTAAATTAAAATTTGGAACCTTGGTATATCACATAATTATGCATTTTTCACATATTTAGTTATACTTTGATACTTCCGGTTTAGGAGGAAACGACATTAAATTATCTTATTTTAAATGGGACAGTCGGTATATTTTTACTTATTTGAATAAAAATATCATTTCGAGTACAATATTGCTATATTTTAAATTTTTACTCTTTTTTAATCTAAAGTGCATAGATGTGGCACTCTTTTGACTTTTATAGCACCCAAAAGTCAAATATTTAATGAAAATATATATTTAAATGGTATTTTTGTATGGTTTTTAAACTTTCTTTTTGCAGCTAAATTAACAAAGATATAACGGTATAAGTAACCACCTTATCTATTACTAAGTTTACACAAGCGCTTTAACGCATGTGTAAGTAAACGCTTTTAAACCGTTTTTAAAAGTCAAAATTTTCATTACATTAGCATATTATACCAAAAACCAGTTATTGTAATACGAATTACGACTTTTAAATAAATCGCTTGTGTACCTACTTACTTAGGCCTCGTTTTCACGGTGTTAATTTTCGCGATAGTTGCTTATCATGATAGTGACTGTCATATAAACTATCGTGAACTATCACCGTGTAAATAATCCGATAGTAGCTATTATGCTGTCGCGATAGTACTTTCGCACTTTCTTGCTTGCCTAGATAGTTCGGCGTAACTTTCATGATAAAAGTTGTTGTTTGTTTACGAATTGCACGTGGAACATGATTTTTACAATAAATCTTAAGCCGCGTCCAGACTTGCAACGATTCGCCGTGCCGCTCCACGCCGCATACCGCGCCAGCATAGCGCGGACGTGTACGTAGACGAAATTCACATCGTTTCAAGGGCTTGGCGAATGATTTCGCCGGTGATTCAGAGCTTGTCGGTTTTTTGGCGTCAAAGGAGCGCGCAAACAGGTTGGTTAGTTTGGACGGATGTTTGGCGTATTGTTGCAAGTCTAGACGCGGCTTTACAAATAATTGTAGAAACTGCAAAGAAAGTTAGAATAAGCCGTAGGCATAATAAATTTTAAGAAAAATATAAAGATTTCTATGTTTATAAATAAAGCTTCTCCGATTTTAAAAACAGTAAAGAGGGACTAAAAATATTACATTGGTTACTGTCGTGATAGTTTTTATACGTGTAGACACCTCAATTTCATAATAGGACTATCGAGGTTACTATCATGAGAGCACTTTCACAAGACTACTATCACCGTGAAAACGAGGCTTTGCCTACAACTCACGTTCTTAAAGTCTAAACTTTTGACCAGTATTTCTTGATGTAACACTAAAGTGTTTTTAAGATTTGGTTATATTTCGAGTTTTTATAGAAACAAGCTTATTTAAAAAAAATCGCGTTTCTTACTTTCAAACTTACTGTCAAAAATAAAATTAAAGAAAAAAATTGCGTTACTTGAGAAGAAACATAACGAGAAGCGAAAATGCGCGAACCACGTTGTGTCCGCAAACATATCAGCTGTTTCCCCTTTCCACTTTAGTTAGCGAGCTGACGTGCTAATTTTGGAAATTAGTTTGAGAGCGTGGTTGTGAAGAAATTTTGAGATTTGTATACCTATCCTAAATATAATATATTTTCTAGACTATTATCATGTCAGGATATCGTTGTGCTTACCGCAGTTGCCCATCTATAACAGGAGAAGAAATAAGTCCTTTTCTTTCTCCAGGGACCATTTTGGTATGTATAAACATGATCGTCTAATAATTACTCTCTTGGTTTATGCAGAAAAAAATCAATTTGGTTTTAGCTATTGGCTTTAGCCTCAATATTTTCATGAGTTTATGCAGGTCGTAATTTAATTTTAATCTAGAAAAATGCTTCTGAGAAATTGAAGTCCTTTGGAAATTTGATCTTGTATTCAATACTGTACTTAAAACTTAGCTTCAATAATAAATAAACGTTAAAATTAGATGATTTCTTTAAAGCGTCAAAATTTAAAAATACATAACCTTACAATTTTTCTCAACTTAAAGCTTTTTATTCAAAAAAACTTAAATTTAGTATTAGTATTAGCTCTCAAATATGTTCATAAGTTTATGCATAGGTCTAATTAATTTTAACCTAGAAAATATTCTTTAGAAATTTAAGCCTTTTGGAAATTTGTTTCTGTGTTCGACACTGTTCTTCAAATTTAGCTTCAAAAATGAATAAACGTTAAAAATTAAATGTTTTTTTTAAGCGTTAAGATTTAAAAACCACTTAAACTCACAATTTTCTTTAACTTTAGTCAAAAGAAAATTTTAAATTTACAGAAATTCTAGGTCATTTCTGCACAAAAACTTAAAATTTTCTCTTCGTGAATCATATTTTTTCACAAGCAATTTTTTTAAAATCAAAAATGACTTTTTGCCAAAATATATTTTTTTGGGCATTTTTGCTCTTGTAAACCCTATATCCGTGAAGTCTGTAGTAAATTTTTAGGCGTCCTCTTAGGCTATCTAATTGCACATGCTTTAAGAAAAATACATTTGGCGTTATCTATGATGTATTCACTTAGACTCCTATACCATGAAGCACAATATTTCGTAGTAAATAGAAAAAGAAATCATAAATAATTTATATGTAGAAATTAAAAAACATCAAGTACATTAAGCCTCGGACTAAACAACTTCGCAGGAAAATAAGTTGTGTTTACGTCAACAGTGTCAAACTCAAGGTTATGAAAATCAGACCCCGAAACTTCAAAGGAGCCGACATTAATGTCGCTTCTCGTTATTGTTTTTCTCGGGCGTTACCTCGAAAAAACGATTATCTAACAAACGAACCTTTTTTGATTTCACATGGTGCAGCACCAAGATATGATAGTCACGCCGCTATACACTTATTTTCGAGACGGTTTCGAGTTACTTGCTTTAATTGCCGTATATTTTAGAATTTCTTTACAAAAATTGCTTACATTATTCTTCCTATGTTATATTTTATTGTACCATTTGCCACAATTTTGACATTGTCGACAAAAATATATATAAATGGACCTTTTTGAGCACGAATTAACTATGACACATTGTATATCTTACTCCAGTATTTTTAAAAATCGTTTTATCCTAAAATTTGTAATTTTTAATGGTTAAACATTATTTACTGTCTTTTTATAATAAATACATAATCCTTTAACATAATTTTTAAATTTAATATAAACTCAAAACCTTTTTTTTAATTTAATCATGTTTATAAATTAGCAAAGGGTTTTACAATAGGTCGTATTCTCTTTGTCATAATTCCTGTTCTTGTATGAGAATGCGACTATTTAGTTAATATAAGCTTACTTCACTAATTGTATTGTTCTAGTTAAGTTTCTACACTGCAAATTACTGCTGTGAAAATACAGTTTATGAGCAATCCAGACGTTAATTCCCTTTTATTTGAATTTCTTTATGTTCGTTTTTATCTCTAATTAAAGATCTACTGAAAATAAATTGTTAAGTTAACAACCCCAATATAATTAATGTAAATAAATACACGTCCTTTTAAAACTATATTTTTGAAGATACAGAGTGAGTCAGAAATCTGACAAAGCCTGTTAACTTGGTATCCATAAAACTTTTTAAATTTTTTGTTTGAAGGTATAAATGGGCCCATATTTAATTCATTCTGAAAGCAATGCCGCCAAGTACACAAAAAATGATAAAGTAAACAAACCTTTCGAATGCATATAGCCTCGGACAGAGCCTGATTACATATTTTTAGATAAATAATAAAAATACATTGCTAAAACACGTATCACCTACTTACAAAACATTCTCTTATTTCGCCTCTGTCTACTATAAAACCGGTGGCACGTAGCGTGGTACTAGAAACTCGTCGGGTTAAATATTTTTTGCTGCAATAAATCATTGTTCACAAAAGGGTTTCTTTACTTTATCATTTTTTGTGTACTTGGCGGCATCGCTTTCAGAATGAATTAAATTTGGACCCATCTTTATATACCCAGGCATAAACTTGTTACATTACATTATATTTTAAAAATATTTTGATGTATACCCACTGCGTTGCTGACAAACGCGTGACGGTATAGAGTTACGTTTTTTTAATGGATTACCTTGTATTTTACAGTGTGTCCCAGGATAGATGTTTCAAGAGGACAAATGGAACAAACATTTTTAAAATTTTTATACGTCCTTTTTGAAAAAGTTCAATAGGGCATAGTCCAACACTGATAAATACAAAATTTTACTCCGATTGGTAATATACAGGGCGTGTTTAAACTATAATATGAAACATGACCAAGACTAAAGTACCCTTATTTTTAAAAATAGGACAAAATTGTAATAAAATAATATTTTATATCAAAATTTAAAGTTTAAAAATTAAAGTAAAATAAAATATTTTTATCAATTTTTTACATTATGCATTACCAATATTTAAAATACTTTATTTAAGGCACCGAATTAAAACAAAAATATATTTAAAATTATCAAATCTTCTTTAAATTAGTAGGAGTAAAATTTTATATTTATTAGTTTTGGACCACGGGACCTGTTTTCCCATAATTCATAAAATTTTTGGTCCATTTGTCCTCTTGTAACACCTATCCTGGGAACACACTGTATATTTTTGTTAAATTCCTCTTGACATTCTAACCCTTTTTGTAACAGGTCATATAAGATATTTTCAGTATTTTTTAAAATAAAATTTAAGGAGTTTAGTAAGACAACATGAACCAAATTTTAGGCAAAGAATGACAAATATAAATGTCAAACTAAGAGTTGGGCTCCATTAAAAAAATAATGAAAAGGGGGTTCTTAATAATTACCTGAATACCTGATTTTGATGCCTATGTTTCCGAAACTAATAGAGTTAGATTAAATTTATGTGGTATTTTCTTAAAGCTCTTTAGTGATATTGGTGATAATATACAGAGTCGGACAAAAAGGTAATATCTTTTCATAATGAACCATTAAAAATATATTTAAAAAACCTTTAAGAAAATACTTCATTAAGAATATCTAACTTTATTAGTTTCGGAAATATGGTCATCCAAATTATGTATCGTGGTAATTTTTATAATACCGCAATTTTTAAGTAGAAAAAGGTATAAGCTCCATATTTTAGGGTTATGAAGTACTCGTCAGCAACTTAAAAATGTTGTCGCACAAAGCCCCCACGCATTTAATTTTTTTTAATAGCGCCCAACTCTTAGTTTGACATTTATAATATTTATATTAAAATTTGGATTATGCTGTGTTACTAAAGTCCACAAATTAAAAAAAAATAACAAACAGTTTAAAAGATATGAGGGAGGTCCTGACTTAAAGCAAGCACTGTATTTAAATTACGATATTTAAGGGGTTAGGTGTGTTTTTGTTTTTTTCTTATAAAATAGCAAAATATGTTTAAATAATTCTTCTAAAATTTTAAATCGATCCGAGTAAAATTTTAAAGGATAGACTCTTTAAAAGTTTTGCCCATCAACCAAGTAAGTGCATTTAAAACTTTAATCGCGTTTTTCTCGAAAACTTATGAACTGGCCTTCTTCAAATTTTGCACACTTCTCTAATATAACATTATCTCATGCCTAAACAAAAGATTTTTGTTTTTCTCTATTTAAAGTATTTTTTAAGGTCATAAAGGGTGCAAATTTTACTTAAAAAGAGGTTTTTTTGTTTTCAACGCCGCCAAAAACGCATTAAGCATTAAGCATCTACAACTAACTGATGTTTGATTTTTGCATTTCCGATAAATCTATCATGAGTTATCTTGACAACGGCGAGAGAACATTTTTTTGAATGGTCACAGGAGGTGGGGTGCCAACGAAATTAGATATATGTATATATGTATAAAAAAAATCGTAAATGTACCTGTTTTGAGTCTTTAAAACCCACCTAACCCCTTAAATGTAAAAAGCTGTATAAAGATAAAAGCCAAATATGTATATTTGTTGCATGAAGTATGGCTTTTAAGAAAATTAGATTGAAACATCAAAGAGCCTAATTGGGCCGCTACTTTAACGTTTGAGGTTTCGTTATTTTAGCCTTATAAAATATTTATTTATACAAAACGTTTAATAATTTTAATGTCAAATAGGTCAGCTTCTTATTGTAAAAAATATATTATTATAAGTTAAATATATCTGTAAATAAATTTCCAATATTAAAAAGTTTAAGTTCTGGAACATACACGGAAAAAATCAAAATCATTTAGTTTTCTTAATTTCGTTATCCGTCATAGAAAATGTCCGGTTCTCTTTGTATAGTGTAGTATAAATCACGGGGATTCTATTTTTATTATTGAATCCGTTACGCGAAACCGCAAAATATTAATTAAAATTAATAAAAACAAAGTAACCGTACTGCCCAATTTCGTTTTTGCCACATCGTTTTAAAGCTTTTGACGACTACTTTATAACTCCTTAATATAAAGTTAATACCTTTTCCTACTACAAAATAACAGTACTTTGAAGATTACCTAAATATCTGATTTGGATGACCATATCTCCAAAACTAATAAAGTTAGATAAATTTAATGTGGTATTTTCCTAAAGCTCTTTTAAGGATTTATTTAATGGTAGTTAATATAAGTAATAATATACAGGGTAGAAAAAAGTATAGTTTTTTTTAATAGTGCAACCTGTGTATTATATCACCATTAAATAAGTATTTAAAAAACCACAATAGGTATCTTATATTATATCTTACTTTATTAGTTTTGAAAATATGGCTATTTAAATCAGATATTTAGGTAATTTTCAAAGTACCGCCACTTTGTGTTAGGTAAAGGTATTGACTTTATATTCTGGGGTTATAAAGTACTCGTCAGAAGCTTTATAATGATGTGCCACAAGACCCCCTTTCCATCTAATTTTTATTTTTGAAATAGCGCCTAACTCTCGGTTTGGCATTTATATTCGTCATTTCTTACCTAAAATTTCATTTTTTTTTTCAAATTTCAAATATTTAACAATTCAAAGTTAGGATGGGGGTCGTGAATTTAGATAGGTACTGTATGTGGTAGCTACAGCTGTGTGCAAGTTTAGTTTGTTACAATAGATTAAGCTTCTGCAACTTTGTTTGCTTGAATAAAGATATCTAGTCTTGGGATTACAGTAACCTGCATAAAGTCTGGAGAAATGATATTAGAGAGACGACTATTTAGTTACGGTGTCGTTTAACGTGTGCCACGTGTACAGAATTACCCACTTTAACATTAAAAAGTATACTTTAAATCCTTTCAATTAGGTTAAGTTACATAACTTCTAATTGAAGCACAACAAATCTTTGATTTAAGAATTTTCTAATAGTCCACTCGAAAAGTTTATTTTCTGCGAAAAATAATTACAAGTATTCTAAAAATACGGTTGATGGCTTAACTGATTTGAAATGGCATCTAGACTTTTTCTGCAGAAAAAATACAATTTTTTTTTTAACAAAAAACTGAGAAAAAATAGTCGTCCTGCTTTTTGCTTAAATCGCAAAAAGTATAAGTGATAGCTTAAATACTGCAAAAAAAGAAAATTTTAGTAAAAAAGTTTTTGGTTTCCAGAATTGTGGTTCCAATATTTATAAATTTTATTTAACGTTGATAATCGGCTTTCGTACGGCGCGGCGGTTTTGTCATGCGCGATCCGGTTTTTAATATTTTTTTAATGCAATTAAATATTAATTTATAAATTTAAAAAAATGTGTCATTTAGATACTTTAAATAATGTAATTCCGCGATAATAAAAGTTGTATTACCATGTTTAAGAAAGTTATTCATTTGCCCTTTATGACAACCAAAGCTCGTAAAAAACTAATAATTAACAAATAAATATCTATATATTGAAAAATTTTGATAAAACTTTTATTATTGCTGAATCATATTCTATCTAACACAAAAATTTTTAAAATTTTTAAGGTATTCCTCAATTGCATGAGAAATAATTTAAAACGTCTTGCGAAACCCGATTTTTAACGTTAATTAAAAATTATAAATATTGGAGCTATAATTCTAGAAATCTAGAACTTCCTTATTAAAATATCCTGCCCTTACTTTTATAAAAATTACCAAGCTATCACCTATACTTTTTGTGATTTTTATAAAAAGCTGAAAGCCTTTTTTTTCAGTTTTTGTAATTGTTGCCATTCCAAATCGTTTAAGCTATTAACCATATTTTTAGACTTGTAACTATTTTTGCAGGAAATCAACCTTTCGACTGGACTACCTATTGTATTTTGACAAACCATCATAACATTTTTGGTTATTTTTTATTTTATTGAATATGTGAAATTTTTAATATTTGATTTTGTAATTTTTCAAAAACATTTTTGTTGTATAATCGGCATGCTAATACACAGTTTTTTGTGCTACGCCGATAGCAGAAGGGTAGTTTAACAGGCTCATGCAACAATAAAAACTACTTTATTGTTTGGGGTAAACCTTTTTATATTTAGACATACAGATACATAGACTTCTTTTAGGCCTATACACTTTGTCCAGTGCTGTTCTAGTGTGTTAATGCCTTCCGAATAATATTACTTGTCTAACTCTGCAAAGAAGCTATCCGTTTCAGCAGTGGCGTTGCGTGACCAAAATGAGGCGTAGGCAAAGTCGTATCCGCGAGCCCCCTTTGTCGACAATGATCGTGAAAAGACATATTTGAGGAGCAAAAAATAAAAGGTCTTTACCTTTTCTGCGAGGCCCTTTCGGGGTAGGCGAAGTTTTGTTTTCCGCGAGGCTCCTTTTCGTGCTCCATGTCCTCTGAACAAATTTTGATGAGCAAAAAACAGAAGGTCCTCAGCCCCTTTAAAAACAATCCTATTTGTCTTTCCCAAATTATTTCATATAAAATACATTTATGCGAGGCCCCTTCTTTTTACAATAACGGGCCTAAAAATATATTTTCTCTGTTATTTCCGTATATCAGGTTTCATACCTTTAGTTTGCCGGAAGGCCTCCCCCAAAGCACTAGGCCGTAGGCGACCGCCCACACCGCCTTAGCCTAGCTACACTACTGCGTTTCAGCAATCACCTCCTCGTTTGATTAAAATAATTTACCTGCCAACCTTTTTATTAAATTGGGAAACAAATAGTAGTCCGAAGAAGCCAAGTCTGGAGAATAGGCGGAATGTGAAACAAATTAGAAGCCCATTTTCAATAATTTTGCGACCACAACTGCTGAAGGGTGAACTGGTGCATTGTCGTGATGGAAAAGGACTTTTTGTGGGCCGATCGTGGGCGTTTTTTTTTGCAGCTTGGTTTTTAGACAGTCCAATAGCGATGAATAATATGCACCTGTATTGGTGTTACCCTTTTCCAGATAGTTGATAAGAAAGGGTTTTCGCCTTTTTTTGGCGCATATTCTCCCTAGTAACCCCATTGTTTGGATTGTTGTTTGGTCACAGGAGTATAATAATGTACCCAAGTTTTATCCATAGGGACAAAACGACGCCTAAAATCCTGCGGATTTTTCTGGAACAGCTGCAAACCGTCCTTGGAACATTTTCACACGATTTCGTTTTTGGTCAAGTATGAGAAACCGCGCACCCATCTTGCGGATAGCTTTCCCATGTCCAAATGTTGGTGTAAAATATTATATACCCATTTATTCGATATGCGTATGCACAGTCAACATAATGTTTATCAAGCTTCACTTTAGTCTTCTGAGGCGTTTTGCCTTTTAGAAAGTAATGTTTAATTACCACACGATATTCTTTTTTATCCGAATTTTGAACTCTACTTGACTTCCTCTATTCAAACGAATGTCAATCAATCAAACATCAAACATACCTCTATACGCACCAGTTTCGCCATCTCGCAGTCTTTGCACGAACTTATCAAGCGATCCTCATATAAAGCACATCAATTAATTCTGGTTTGAAATTTAAAAAAAATAAAAGCTTGACACAATTCTAACAGTAATAGTAAATTATTTCGTTTTGGATGATTTCAATTGCTGGCATTATTTTGCGCTCAAATTTATTGTTAAAAAGATAAAATTTAAAATAAAGCATAAACTGCTTGACTTAAGTATAGGGCAACCTTATGCTTGCTTTACACTGTGTCAAGTAGCTATATCAAGTAACTAAATTTAGGTATGCGCAATCTGTAAACCCACTCAATTTAGTACTTTTGCAAAAAATAAATTAAAATACATATTTTTTTAATTACCTTCTTTAATAACTTTCTTAAGCTACGTGAGACGTGTTAAGTCGGCATTAAGAAAATTAGGTCTAAAATAATGATCCAATAAAATTTGGAACAAGAAAGTTTGGGGTGAAATTTTATTAGTTTACCTCTTTTATTTGACACCCTGTATAATCAAAATACATAATAATATAATGCTTTTAATGTAAACGCTTAAATTATTGCTTAGGACAAACAGTGACTGATAATGGAAAAAAAGTCAGTAAAATATTTCTACTTTAGGTGAATTTACAGACAAATAAACATAATAATAAAATTACATAAGAAAGAAAATAAGATTTAGGAAGACATTTATACAGACAAAAAAAAAAGCGCACGATAGTCTGTCATAATGTTTTAGAAAAACATACGCAGTTGCGATTTCGCATAAAAATAATATATTATGTTAAAAGTTGGTCATCTTCAAGGTCACTTATTTTTATTTTATGTTAATTTTCTGTGTAAACGCCTTATAAAAATATGTATACCCAACTCTTACTTTATTTTTATGTTATTTATCTGTGTAAATCCACCTTTAGTAAGCAGTCAATTATTTTAAATTTACTGAAATATCGCGAGTTATGCAAAAATTATAAATAGGAAAATATTTTTTTGTTTTAGAAATAATTTAATATAGTTTTTAGAAAGCTTCGTAAACTGATTAAATTAAATCTTTGTTTTTTATAAGAAAAACAATAAACAAGTCATGATAATAATCGTCGGTATTTCTAATAGTACGCTGGACTGTAAGTTGTGATTTTATTTTTACGCGATTATAATTTAGTTTAAACAAAGATATATTGAAGCTTTTTCCAGAATAAATTTAAAAGTTTATTTAACATTTTTAAGAAAATTGAAACTTTTATATATTGAAGAACTATTCTGCTCTAACATAATAATAAAAGTTATAATTGCTTTAAAAGAAATAAAATAATGAAATATTCAATATTAGTTACTTACAATACAAAGCTTTCAATCTATTGTATTGTAAGTAACTTAATATTGAATATTTCATTATTTTATTTCTTTTAAAGCAATTATAACTTTTATTATATTATGTTAGAGCAGAATAGTTCTTCATAATGTATAAAAGTTTTAATTTTCTTAAAATGTTAAATAAACTTTTAAATTTTATTCTGGAGAAAAGCCAAATAATATCTTGTTTAAATTTAATCTCCCAGAAAACAAATAAAACATAAATATAATTTAGTTATTAATCGGTATTCGAATACGAATACCAGAAAAAGAAAGTATTTGAATACCAAATATTTAAAAACTTGAAAGAAAAAAGTATTCGAATACTCGGTGTTCATGAGTACCCGGAATCGGTTTTCAAATACTGAAAAAAAATCAAATACTAGATTAATAAACCGATGATTAAAAAATTTAAAGAGCAAAAATAAGTCCTTATCTTTTTTTTCTTTGGTAGGTGCTTCAAAATTTATAAACCTTTTGGTATTTAAATACTGGAACGCTGGTATTCGAATACAGAATCCCGAATACTTAGCAAAAAGTATTCTGCCAAATAGTTATACAATTTCATAAACCAAAAATAGTTTAGTACTTTATGTTTTATTTATATTCATTATTTGTCCCTGGAATTAAATTTTTATGTTTAATTTTAATTAAGTAGTTATCCCTCAAACATTTTTTTTTTTTTAATTTTTTTGTCAATGATTTTCCTAACCTATAATTTCCCAAATGCATGGCTTTATGTTAGGTATCACCCTGTATTCTCGTTTTAATTAGGCTTACCATGTTGTAATGTCGCCATGTGACTCTGCTGCCTCCCGGCTGATGCCGACTCCGGCACAGCTGACTGTCATCTATCGATCAACTTCCGGTCCACGTTGGGCCTCTGAAAATAGAGACACAGAAATGTTGATTAAAAATTTAAATTTAATATGCAGGGTGAATGCGTTAGGGAATTTTACGGAGTCATTCTTCAATGTAAAATAATGTTAGTAAGTCCTTTAACAAAATGTCGAACTCTCCCTGGTTACCAAGTTACAGGGGTTAAAAGTTCAATTTTAATTTTTGTTTTTTTTTGCCAAATTGTATTTATTTTTTAACCACTTTAGTTTACATTCGGCACATGAATTAAACTTTGCAATTATAAAAGTTTAACATAAAATTACTTTTTCCTTAACCTTAATTTATTTACGTCATAACTTTTTATTTTGACAGATTTGCAAAGCCTAGGGCGTCAGTTTAAAGATAATCAAAAAACGTAAAATCAAGTACTTTTTATTACAGTCGATAAACCTCACCGTTTAGCCAAAATCGATATCAAACCTTCAATCCATTTTAAACAAAATACCTTCGTATTTAAATGGAATCAGCAAATAAAGTCCCGTGGTTTCAAATTATGCGAAATTTGACAACTAATGGTAATTCTATTACTGCTAAGTTCGGTTTTAAATATTTTTTGGGTTAAAATGATACGGTGCTGTAAAATGGAACGGGAGTATTCAAATGTTAAGTACCGTGATATGCATTTTTTTTACGGGAGTAGTGTAAATGGGGCGTTACTGTGACTGCGGATGGACGCTACCATCGAGTTCTTGTACTTCTTGTAGATCTTCAGCAATGACCTTGAAAGAACCAGAGGGTTCTTGAGATTGTTTCCAAGAATCGATATGAAGAATAATTCTGGGTATTATTGATTCATCCTGTATGAGTCACGAATCCTCTGGGGCCCGACTAGGCTGCAAGAATTTTTACAAGAAGTAATGAATCATACTTAGTAATAAAATAATACCATAATGTAATGCGAAAACTCTTTGTTAAGGAAATAAAGTGCATACTTAGAACCACCTAATATAATTGCGTTCGTTAATAATAATCATCATCTGGTATTTTTTTATAAATAATCAAATTATAAAAAAATTTTAGTGATCATATAACCTTTTAACGTACTCAACTTTAAAAAATGCCTGTTCCAGTAAAATACGTATGCCCAAAATGTAAAGGACAAACTGATTTAGCAAATTATAATTGTATACCTTGTGCCTATGATGAAGGAATTCGAAAACCTCAAGGTTCTAAATATACCTATACCAAATTCATATATTCAACAAGAAATGGTCAAGAAAAACAAAATTAACATTATTTTTTTAAATGTATTTTAGTTATTTATAAAAGACAATAAATCACTTAAACAATATATTAATTTTCCAACTACTTTTTTATACGCAATTAATAAATACTGGGTTTTTTAAATGTCAACAAGCAATTATTACTAATTGCCAATTATAGTTCTCATGTTATTACTGCTGTCGATGATGTAACCCATTAATTAATCACACAATCCATTACTCATATTTACCTTTTAATTTTATTATTAGATTTAATTGAAAAACATGTCTATACAAATATATTAAGTAGTTCTATAGTTATGATGTCATTACTTCTTGTAAAAATTCTTGCAGCCTAGTCGGGCCCCAGAGGAGTCGTGAATCATACAGGATGAATCAATAATACCCAGAATTATTCTTCATATCGATTCTTGGAAACAATCTCAAGAACCCTCTGGTTCTTTCAAGGTCATTGCTGAAGAACTACAAGAAGTACAAGAACTCGATGGTAGCGTCCATCCGCAGTCACAGTAACGCCCCATTTACACTACTTACGGGCTTGCAAATGGGAATGCAGAAGAAGCCCAAATTTATAAAAACCCTTATAATATCAATAGATGTCAATTTTTGTAAATTTAAGTACAGGTGACCTAATTTGCCGATTCCATTTAAAAACGTATGTACCTACGTAATTTGGTTGAAATGGATGGAAAGTTTGATGTCGATTGGTGGCTAAACGGTGGGGTTTATCGACTTTAATAGAAAATATATTATTATTAAGTTTTTGATTCTTTTTATAATGGCGCTCCCGGCTTTGCGATATCTGTCAAATTAAAAAAGTTAAGACGTAAATAAACTTTATGTTTCAGGTAAAGTGCCCTCTGGTTGTATCAGAAGAACTTACTTTAATCTTAACATTTTAGAATCAGCAGAGCTTAATTTGTGTGCCCAATGTTATTTAAATTGCTTAAAAATAAATGCAATATAGGAAAAACAAAAATAAAAATTAGACCTTCAACCCCTGTAACTGGGTAACCGGGAAGATTTTGACATGTTGTCAAAAGAGTTACTAACATTAGTTTACATTGCATAATGACTCATTAAAATTTCCCAACGTATTTTCTGAACACCCTGTATAATGTGTAATACATTATTTTTATATTAAAATGGGTTTTTATATTTGGATATTAATATTATAACGAAACGTCGGATTTAAAATAAAATTCCACCATTGCATAGAGTAGAAAAATACTAATGCAGAAGTGCAATTTATTCTAAAATTAGATTTTAAATAAAACTAAAAAAAAAAAACATAGAAATTTTTATATTTTTTGTCTTTCTTTCTGGATATCACCGGAAATACTTGAAATTTTATAAACTTTCTAAAAAGCATATTATTAAGCACATAAACCATTACTTTTATTCTTATATAATCGACTTTCTATCTCTTACCTCTTTCAAGATATTATAGTTATATTTTTTATATTAAATAGGTTATACAACGTATCTTCGGTAATTTTTAGCAAATAAAAAACTTTTTAATTATTAACTTTAAGAAAAAAGTGCCGCTTTGTAACAAGTCCTGCTTAATGAGAAAATACCTCTCCACAAAAATATGTGTACTGTTATGATACGAAGAAATTAAATTACAGGGTTTTTTCTAACTACAGTACTTAAAGGGTGATTTATGAGATTTTATGAAAAAATGTTCCCATAAACATATTTCCGGATTTGCTTCTGTTTCTGAATTAGAAGGCTTTAATTTTTTAAGTCGATATTTTACAAGTATTTTAAATGCGAAGCCAGATAAAAAAATATAATACTAAAAAGTTGTATTTTCATAGGAAAAAATAAAAAACTACATGAAAGGCCAATTGTGTACATTTTTCTCTCAATAATATTGGCTATAGTGCCCATTAAGACACCACTGGGCCCAATAAAGACAAAATACTCTGTGTATTAATTTGAAAACAAGTCATTTTAAAGCCATCCTACACATCCAACATACAGTTATTTTTGTGGAAAT
Source organism: Listronotus bonariensis (assembly GCA_014170235.1). Classification (NCBI taxonomy): domain Eukaryota; kingdom Metazoa; phylum Arthropoda; class Insecta; order Coleoptera; family Curculionidae; genus Listronotus; species Listronotus bonariensis. The sequence continues at coordinate 128,969 of JACEGR010001904.1, forward strand.
GTATTTTCTCATCAAGAAGGACTTTTTATGACGAGGCACTTTTTTTCGTTTTGTTTAAAAGTTTCCCATTTGGTAAGAGTTTTCAAAGAGGCGCTGTATATTTTTTAAATTTTAATATTGTTTTACGTTGCATGTTATTTAGGTCAGAAACTTGTAATTTCAATATTAAGGTGCTTTGCTGCAGTGCTGAAAGCCTGAAGTGTGCCATCTGGGAATTGTGGAATAAATTAAATTCTTCTCTAATTTACGAAACAAAAATGCACAAATCTAAGTTACAGAAAGCGGGTTTATATTCCACGGATTTTTAAAATATTCGATAATTTAATTTTGTGGAAAGTCGAACTTTCCTATCTTTCACCGAATGGATGTATTGATTTGAAACAGAAATATATTTTAATTTTTTTCATTTTGTTACTTAAAAATCTACTTTTATACAGCTAATTTAAATAAAAGTACTTTTTTAAAATATACTTTAGAACTTAATGCACAAATTGAGTCCAACCTAAAATTTAGAAAATTAAATAGTGTCTTGTGTTTTTTAATTATACGCAGTTGCTCCTGTTTTATTCAACAGGTTCTTCCTTTTTTTAAAAAAAATTAGGAAACGTAATTAGTTTTTCCGTGACCGACAGATAAGGTGTATTTTAATGTATATGTTTGTATAGAGTGTATTCCAAATAAAACGAGTCACCCTCTGTAATTTCGTAATTTGTACCTTTATACAAATGACACCTGATCTTAATGGGTTTTAATTATCTTTTCAGTTAGTCGTTTCAATAGTTCCTGGAAAATTTTACCCTAAATACCTGGTATTCTTAACCCTATAACTTTTTTATTTTTTAGAATATTAAAATAAAATTTAGTAGGTTGGTATATTACCTAAATGTGCATTATTTTACGGATTAGGTCTTGTTCTGTTACGGTTCAGTCTTGTTCTGGTTTAGCCAGAAACGATCTTAACTTTTATATTATAAATTAGACACCCGGTATATTCTAATTTATTTTAGTAGAAAATGCCATTCCTAGTACTATGACACTACAGTACCTTCTTTTAGACATCTATCTTTTAAATAGTTTTAAGTTTGAATTTAAAGTGCTAATAATGGGATAAAACTGTAAATTTTGGATCATGCAGTCAGGGAAAAGTAAATGTACCTTACTAGTTTGCCGTAACTCTTGGTCCAAAATTTACAAATTTATCGCATTTATGGCACTCTAGATTAAAAGATTAAAAATATTTGTTTACAGGTTACATATCAAAAAGTGGCATGTAGAGTGTCATTGTACTGAAATGACATTTAATATAAATACATAAAAATGTACGGGTTTTCCCATTTAAAATAGAAAAGGTAAATTCGTTTTTGGCTTGACCGAACGTAACAGAAACAAAAAATAAATTTATTAAACAATGCACATTTAGATGATGTAGGTACTGAGTATCAAATTTTATTTTAATATATTAAAAATAAAAAGAGTTATAAGGTCTAGGAATACTAGGTAGTTATGGTATATTTTTCTAGGAAACTACTAGATCGATTTTGAAAAAAGTAAGTTTTAAAAGCGAATAATATTGAATAGTTTTGTTATATTTTATTTTTACCCTGGGCAGGTTTGTCGTGCTGAATATGCTTGAACTATAACATAATATATTAACATATAAGAACAATCTGCCATATCATACGTAGGTCAAATCAAGATCAGTACTGTGCAGGTGATCAAAAAATAATTTCAATTTTTCAGAGAATCAAATAGCCATATCTCTCTTATTTTAAATGGAACACCCTGTATTTTTTACGTCAGACTTTTCCTTATCTTGTTGCAAGTTTTAAAGTTTAAGGACTTTATATTGTTAAAATAAAATTAATTTAATTGCACCCCTGCATTTTGAAAAAAAAATCAAAAATCACAAAAACGAATAAAATTAGACACTTGGTACTATTAATAAACTTAAATTATTTTTTATGTAGAATCTAAAACCGTTATAAAATATAGGGTGTTCCATTTAAAAAATGTAACTTTGATACGTTACACTTTTTTGAGACATCCTGTATAGAGTAAAATAATTTTATACGACCTGTATATGTTTCAGTATCTACTTTTTTGAAAACCCCAGGGTTATCCAGCTACAGACCGTGTCGAATATGGTGGGCAACCCTGTATGTTTTTTTTAACTATAGCCAGAAGAACTTTTTTTTATCTTATATTCTTTTAGTGACTTTCTTATGCTTCTAACTATCAGAAAGAGGCAGATATTTTTGCAAGAGTTTTAATTTGTTACTAAAGTTTGAGCAAATTAACGAAAACAATACAGATTAAGAGAATTTGCCTTTAAAACTTAAGAGTTTCTTTAGAGGAGAAATAAAAAAACAACTTTTTTTTGTAAATTCTGCCATATATTTGTTGGCGTCTCTGTCTCAGTTTTAAATTAAAATCATAATTTAAAAGCGTAGGTACAGCCCTGCATAAAACAAAAACAACTAGAAAGATTTTTCCTTTTAGAACATTGTGATTGAAATAATCTTTTTATAGCCTGGCGAAGTCGGCAACAGTGGGGCTAGGCCCAGAACTTAGTGCTTTTTAGTTAAATAAACAAAACTACCACTTTTAAGAACTTAGGGTTTTTCTTTCGCTTAAAATGTTTATTTATTTGCTCTTTAATTTACCATTTGATCAGGAAAAAATCAAATAACTTCAATTTTATTAAAACATTATCTTCTTCTTTGTTATTTGCGGTTTGACTACTTTGTTCTACTTTGCTTTGTGGTTATTAGAGTGCCACGTAATTACAATAAAGTGTCTTGAGGGTGTTGAACGATGTTGTGGATTAGTCGAGTGTAAATTAAGATAGTTTAATTTATCTCGTTGCTTCAGATTTAAGGGATTTTAACTAAAAGTTTTTCACTTTATAATTTATTGCAATTTAAAGGTAAGCGTCCACTGTAGACGGACGGAAACGAATTGGGTCGAACACGCAACTTGCAGGTGCGTCCATTGAAAAGGACGGATAAGGACGGATATTTTCATTAATCTTCTGAAAAAGTGGACAATAAATATAGTTAAAAAGCCTTAAAAACATGCTTTTAAAGCAAATAGAACTAAAAAGTTGAAAATAATTTTAAATTAATGAACGAAAAATACTACCATTATTGTAATAAATAATAGTTTAAAAACTAAAAAAACACGCTTTTATATGCAACCGAACTAAAAATTAGAAAATAATTTTTCATTAAAAAAAATATTGTCACTTCATAGTAAAAGCGTGGGGTGCATTAATATATTAAATGTTCATAACTTATTATATTTGCATAGATATTGGCTATGATGGAATAAGTTATGAACATTTAATAGTAAAATGCACCTCACGCTTTTTACTATGAAGTGACAATATTTTTTTAATGAAAAATTATTTTCTAATTTTTAGTTCGGTTGCATATAAAAGCGTGTTTTTTAGTTTTTTAAACTATTATTTATTTTTCATTTTTAGTTCGATATGCATTTATGTATGTATAAAAGTTTGGAATGTTGCCAACAGATGGCAACCCACTAAAAATTTTTTCGCCATTTTGTCAAGAGTAGCAAAGTTTTTCAGATGGACTTTCTGAAAATAACCTAATATAAAATTTGAGTAAAATCGATTCAGATCGAACTCTTGAAATGGCCGGTGGTTGGTACCACTGGGACGTACAGGTGACAGATGACACTTGGTGGTATCAAGCAGTGGTTATAATAATATAATGGATTTTTTTCCTGGCGATCCAAACCAGGATAACGGGATACTGTTTGCAGATTATTGCATTGTCATGGGTCCTTAATACGTGTGCAAAGTTTCAAAGAAATCGAATAGCTGGAAGTTGGTTAAAATTAGGCTCAAAGATTCCGTTACATTCATAGATGGATAGATAGATGGATAGATAGTTACAAACCCAAGTTAATAAAAGCGTGTTAAAAAGCATGTTCGCTTTGTGCCATACTTTTCGTATATCGAACGCCAGACGCTTTTTTACAATAATACCACTATTCAGTATTGTTTTAAGATTAGTTTAAACTTTTTAGTTTGATATGCTATGAAAGCGTGTTTTAACATGACAACGTGATTTTAGGATTTCTGTTTTGATAATTGTAATAAGTAGTATCTCTTCCTTTTCTATGACCTTCATATGCTAATTTAATTTTATTAAACTTTCATACAAATGACAATATTGCCAAGAAAATGTATACCTACACACAAATTATGTGCTAATGTTTTCCATCTTTTCATACATGCACTTTAAAAGATTAAGCACCGCGTCACATGATAGACCTTTTTATTTCTCGCACGTTTTTCATTTTATTTTTGCTCTAGTTTTTACTCGGCAACATTATAAAGTGCTTGACAAACGCGTAGGTTGTCGCATTTCAGTATTTTACCAGTAAATTTTAAGACAATTTTAATATAATGACATTTGGAGCGAACCGTCTTAACGCTTTTATCTAAGTATATACCAATAAGTTTAAAAACTTAATTTATATTTTCGGTAATGAGTGCTTACTAAATCTAACAAAATAACATATCCTGTAAAATGCAGGACAAGAAGTTAGCCGATGCCATCAGCACCGGCTCAGTAAAAGTTCCTTCTGAGGCAGCTACAATTTTGCCGCCCCTACAAGGGAATAAAATTTTCAAAATTTTTGAAGAGCAAAAAAAACGGTACCCGCATATTTCACTATTACTTTTAATTTAAAAACTTACTTAACATTTAAAAATTACAGCGGGTCACTTTGCCGCCCCTGTAAGATCATTTAACCGCCCCTACAAACATGCCGCCTGAGCGTGGTCGCCTCACCGGCTCACCCTTCAGGACCGGCCCTGCCATCAGCCACCAATAGTCCGAAAGTATGCTTTTTCTATGACTCTTAGATAATGTATACTGGGTTAGCAAAAACTACGGCAACTCTTAAATATCTTTAAAACCGCCAAAGCTACATCTGCCAAATTTGAGATATAGAAGGTATCGGGCATGAAGATAATAGTTATATCGGCACCGTTGCCAGATCTCCCTGTTTTGTGCTACACGTATCAACAATATCACATTTTAGGTAAAAAGTTTAGATGCGCTCAAATATCCCTAAAACCACTTGTAAGCGGCGCTGAAAACCAGCCTGTCAATGTCAAAAGTTTTGGGTGTCGGACTGGGAAACGCGCCACTCTTTTTTATGTCGGACAAGTTTACCTACATAAATGTTTCACATGCAATTTTTAAACAAACGTCAATTTGACATTGACAGGCTGGGTTAAAGCGCTGCGTTATTTGTTTTAGAGTCGGCAAAAGGAACCCCTAAAAATGTTTTAAAAGTATTATTATCAGGAAGTCTATTTCATTACTGGCTCTAAGACTATATTGTGTAACATGTAGCAAAAGCGATGTATTTCCAGGACGGTCCGTGGACTTGTTGGCAGGGCCGGATTAGCTATGTCGGGGCCTCTAGGCAATAACACTGCCAGGGCTTCTTTAAAAGAAAATGAAGCACCAAAAAAACCAAAACATATTTTATTCTTTCCTCGTCCGCGGGGTCCGTATTTCGTTGCGCGGTGCCCCTATACTCATGCAGAGCCCCTAGGCAGTTGCCTAGTTTGCCTAATGGATAATCCGGCCCTATACTTGTTGGGCAACAGTCTGTCGGTTAGAGTTCTTTCAATTTTCAAAACATCTGGGAGAATACACTGTGTTGTCGAATTTTCGAAATCCGACATAACATTAACTTTAAAAAAGAAAACATGTTCTATCGTCAGAAAAAGTACTTTTTAACTCCTGATAAATATTATATTATTTAAAAATTTTTCAGATTATCTACAAATTTATTTACATTGCATCTATTGTTGTGGATTGGAGTTGTGACATTCTATCAATCAAAAAGTAATAAAACACAAAATAAAATTGAAAATAAAATATATTTACAAATTTAAATTGCAACACGTGTAAATGTTTCTATTACTCCTTGGTTTATGGTAAATATGTAATTTTTATATATTTTTAAAGTAGGTATTGAATAACAGAAATTTAAAAATCTTATTGGCCAATTTACCAAGCAAAAATAATATTTTAAAACAAATTTTATATACAAGGTGTACGGAAAGGCCCCAGCTTTCTCTGCTCTGTTGCCTATGGCCTTATTTATTGTAGAAATTTACAGTTGTGTTTAAGTACTGCGAAAAATAACCTAACCGAGTGCTCACGAAATACTTTTTTATTGTTGGTAGGGTCGTTGGAGTACCTAGTAAAAAGTAATTTTTATGCGTATAATATACGCTTTTACGGCTTTTCGGTTTTACCGGATGATATTAAATGTTAAAATAAAGAAAACTACATTACACGTAATGTAAATATTAATCGAATTAATCAAAATGTTTATCTACGAGATAACAACAATAGCGATTTGCCAAGAAATCATTTTTTTATTTGCTTTTTTTTTGAAAATGTCTTTCCCAAAATTCAGGGTTATTTTTAAGTTAATAAATTTCTTCTAATACAGTATAGAATGCAAGAAAATAAGAACATTTTTCAAATAAAATTATGTTTAAAAATGCTTCGTTTGCGAAAACAGGGTGTTAAAATTTTAAGAATAAAATGCCTTTTTAATCATAACTTTTCTACCACTTCAGATCTGTCCACAAAATTTAGTTCACTTCTTTTAACCATTACATTATAATTTCAGCTACTAAAAGTTTTTTTAATAAATTACCAGTTGTGTTCGAACAAGATTTGTATTGAATTTTTTCAAGGAAAAAGTATGACGCCACTGCTTTTTCCTCAAATTAATCTTGTTTTTATAATACTTATTTACTTTGAAGTTAATTTGGTTTCTTAATAGTTTTCCGTACGACGAACGGTTTTCGTTTTAAAAAATAATAGCCATATTGAAGGATGGTAAAATCGTCAAAATCTGATATGGCGTTTTGTATTGTAAGATTCGTTTTTGTCTAAGAAAAGGCCAAAAACCCTACATTACTACAATTTAAACCTAATAAAAATAAATCAGTAGTTTTAATGTTTAATAAAAGTCAAAAACGATTTTTACATAGAACGATATCATATTAGATTTTAGCGATTTTGCCATGTATCAATATGGCCTCTATATTTTTTAACAAAAACCGTTCATCGTAGAAAAAAATATTATAAGACTAAATTAACTCCAAAGTAAATAAATATTTTAAAACTATTATCAATTCACAAAAAAGCAGTGGCGTACTATTTGTTTCTTTAAAAATTCGATACAAATCTTGTTTGAACGCCACTGGTAAAATTTGGTAGAAAACTTTTACAGCAAAAAATGTAATGTAAAGGTTAACAGAAGTGTACTAAATTTTGTAGACATATCCGGAGTGGTAGGAAACTTTAACACCCTCTATTTCGGAAATAAAGCATTTTCAAACATAATTTTATTTAAAAAAAAGATTTTATTTTCTTTGATTCTATAATGTATTAAAAGGAATATATCAAATTAAAAATAGCCCTGTTTTATGTATGTGGGACCAATTCATTTAAGTAAAAATGTTATTTTATCGAGCCACACTTGTTTCATTTGAAAAAGGAAGTTATAACCATAAATAGGATTTTTAAACTTTTACTTCATCTGTAAAAGTCAAATCTATTTTTCCATGGCCACTGGACTACTTACTGCAGAGTTATATTATTATGTTTACTCACTTAGCTTTGTAAGATAAAAGTTTTGGTTTGTTCTGGGTCTCGTATGGAAAAACGTCGGGGCTCGAGTAGTAGATTTCGATGTATTAAGCAGTACGGAATTAATGTTATGGTATTGATAATTTTGGCGTTTGATTATTGCAGTTTTTAAAGTTTGGAAAGGATTTATAAGGTTATCTATATAGATGAAACCAAGTTGATAATAATGCGCGTGCTATATAATGGACTTGTAATTGAGTTCCGAAACACGCCAAAAGGACTTATATAGTGTGATAGCCTTTATCCAACTAGAACAAGAAAGTTCCCGTTTTAACCTGGATGGCGTATTTTTAAAGATATAAGGACTCGTCAAGACCACTTCAACATGAAAATAAGTGAAATAACGCAATCTATTATTGAGTGTTTGAACTTCATTCAGAATAACGGTTATTTGATCTCATATCAACTGCCGAGCGATTTTCCAGGAATCATCCTATTTAATAATAAGTCTGTAATAAACTTTTATAATGGATTTTAAAACCTTAATAATAGTTCAATTGTAAATTTTTATTATTTTTATTCAATTTATCCTGAGAACGGTGGCAGTTCGTTAGTATCTTTTTTTGGTACTTTTAATTTAATATTTGGCGTGTACCCAAATAACTACCATTCATTAAATGAATCCGCCGAACTACAGAACATATTTTCAATACGCTTTATATGATAGCTTATCGTATAATAAACGGTTACAGAAAAAGGTTAACCCAGTATTACTGAATTTTAAAGTTTAGATAAAGAGAAACGAAGCTAAGTAGGAAAATTAAATTTAGTTAAACAAGAAGCCCTGGTTAAAATATTAAGACATAATGCAACAGACTTAGCCTAAAAAATGTATTTTATATTTTGGGAACATAAATACTTTTAAAATTTTCCACATCAATCTGCCTCACTTTTCCCCACCATTGTTAACCCGGGCCTGGTACGGGCTTGTTGCGGTTATGTGTGGCCAGACCTTAATTCAGATTAAATTCCACTTAATAATATGTTACGTTAAAGCCGTTAAGACTCCACCAAAGCTATTAATCCATTCCGAAACCCAAAAACACTCCTAACAATCGTTGAGTCCGGGCAGATATTTACATAAACCGACAAAAGCAGACAATATATGGGTGAAGCTTCGGCACAAATAATATTAAGCATGAATTTTATAAAGCTTTTCGTAAGCTCAAACACACGAAAAGAATATAAATTTGTATAGAAGGTTAAGCGCTTGTTTGAACTTCGAAGTTATTCGTATGGAAAATCTTTGTATTTGTGCGGTGAAATTAATCAGGTACCCAAGTTAATGTGGAGAGCACAAATAAAGCTTCTTTGAAGCAGGGTCGGATTTACAAAGGGCAGGTTGGGTGGCTAACCGGCCCAACTAAAGAGGGATTCCCAAGTAAAGCAATAATTTGCTATTACGAGAAATAGGTTTTATATTAGGCTTATAAAGGTAATCTGAGACTTAAAATTTTACTCCCTATATACAGTGTTTGTCTAAAGTCAGAACTCTTCACCTAACTTTTGAATTGCTTGGTATTTTCTCATAAAAATTTAAGGACCTTGGTAAAGCAACATAAACGAAATTTTAGACAAAAATGACAGATATAAATATCCAACCGACAGCTGGGGCTGTTTAAAAAGAAAAATTAAATAGGCACGGGGGTCTTGTGGCACATAATTTTAAAGCCCCTGACAAGTTCTTTATAATCCCAGAATATAAAGTAAATACCTTTACCTCCCAAGAAATGGCGGTACTTTTAAAATTACCTAAATACCTGATTTGGATGGCCATATCTCCAAAACTAGTAAAGGGAGATATACCCAATGTAGTATTTTCTTAAAGGTATTTTATATACCTTTTTAATTTAAATATAATATACAGGGTGCGTCATTAAAAAATCTATATTTTTTCCTACCCTGTAGAGTATCACCAATATTACCATTTAATAAATACTTAAAAGAGCTTTAAGAAAATACTACATAAGTATATGTCACTTGATTAGATTCGGAAATACGGCCATCCAAATGAGGTATTTAGGTAATTTTCAAACCATTTTGTAGTAGGTAAAGGTACTGACTTTATATTCTGGGGTTATAAAGTACTTGTCAGGAGCTATAAAATAATGAACCACAAAACCCCCTTTTCATAAAATTTTTCTTTTCAAAATGGAGCCCAGGTGCCAATTTGACATTTATATCTGTCATTTCATGTCTAAAATTTAGTTTATGCTGTGTCACTAGAGTCGTCAAATTTTTATGAAAAAATACCAAACAATTTAAAAGTTAGAATGGGGGGTCCTGAATTTATACCAGCAGTGTATAGTGCCATTAATATCTTGTATAATAATCTAGTCTATACTGCCGTCCAATGGAAAAACACCGTATGTGATGTGATTATTGTATTCACATACGGTGTTTTTGGTTATACGGCAGTCTACGTAGAATAAAAGATTGGAAAGTCTTAATTTTTGAACCAGTACATATTTATAACGGCAATTATACTTTAAACAATGAGTTTTTATTTAACAAATCATAACTATAGGTTTTAAAGTAAGTAGTTCTCTAAAAAAATATTTAATGATTATTAAGGCCAAAAAAGATTCAAAAACAAATTTTAAAACTTAGGAACAATTAAAGAATTGGTCATAGGTATTTAGTCAGAAATACTAAAATAAATATAAAGAGTTTAAAAGTTTAAGGTCACTTATTGCTACATAAATATATTTAGCACCTCAACATGTGCATTCGGAGGTCGTTTCATGCTGTAACAGTTGGTCACGAATTGGTCACGATTGGTCATTAGGTATCAGTAATTGGTTAATCTTGCTGACTGATTAATTAAACATATATACTGATCAATGCGAAGCAATTGCATTTTTTGATTGAGCCATGTATGATTAATTTAAAGCGATAAAATAAATTTTATCGCCTTAATTTCAAACACGCTATTATGACCACTTTGTGGCCAACTCGAATCTCTTTCAAACCTGAAATTTTACATTTTGGGCCACTGAATAGATGAAGCTGCAATTTAGCGCAATATATTGGCGAATGACCGAAATTGGGTACATCGGATGAGCATTTGTGTCCGTGCAAGGCTTTTGAATGATATTGTTTTTAAATAATAAATTGCAAGAAATAAACTACAAATAAAAATCATATTAATGGTTTTATTATATATTAATATATCACAAGACCTATAAATTTCATTAATAAAACTATCCAACATATTTTGGGCAAGAGTTTTTAGGAAAATATTCGAATGTACAATAATTTAATAAAAACACAAGATTGTCGAGCAGTCGAAGGTTAAAAAAAAAAATAATAAAACACAAAATTGCGAAGCTGGCGAGGATTTTTTTAAATTATTGTCAATGAAAAAATGAAAAACAAATTAAGAGCGCATTTCTCAAGAAGAACTCTGTTTTCGTGTCTTGCCCTGTCAAAAGTACCTAATTTCTGTTATATTAGAATATTTCTTAATACATTTTTGGGTCATTAACGCAGTACATAACCAAAACAAAATTGATAATTACTTCTAATAAAATTTTAGCTTAAAGCAGATATTACCATAAATCGACAATAAGTGAGTAAAGTTTTGGCACAAATAGAACTTACCATAACTTTAAAAAGCTTTTGGAAAGGTCCAACATAATTTAAATTTTTAAGTTGTACAAAAACAAGTTATGATCTTTCTAGGCTACCGAAAAGCAATAAAATTGAAAAACAAACATTTTAAATTGGAGCCAACAGCAATATATTGATGTCTATGACCTTTTACTGGGGAAATAAGGACAGTTTTATAGCTTATATAAAACCCTCTAGTCTGCAACCGAAAAGAATTATTTATAGCTTTTATGGAAATGGGAAGTAAAATATTTTATAAATCAATACTCTTCTTGGCCAAACATGTATATCATACAATATGCAATTATGCAATGTAATTTCAGTATGTGATCTAAAGGGAGTAAAGTATAGTATAATCATTTCTGTGGTTTTAAGTAAAGTATAGTATAATCATTGCTGTGGTTTTAATTTAGAGATTTGTAGGAGCTGTAAAAAATATTAAGTTATTGACTTTTATTATACCTGTAAATAAATCTGTCGTACTTTTTCACCGAAATAGTTATTTTTCTCACAAGTGCGCAAAGTGATAATTTCCCACATAAGAAAAGCGACACCGATCGGATTTCGGATAAGCTTTAAATACTAGAAAGACATTTTGCGCAAGTGTTGAGCACAATATTTTTTCTATGTGGATAATATGATTAAATCAAAGAGAACTTGCGGCACATCAGTTCTCCTTTTTAGTCCCCAAAATAAAATTAATTGGTTGGTAAATTTTGCATGCAAAGTTAAAAGTCTGAAAATATTTTCCAAAATAAAGTAGCTTCATAATTCAACGTATAAAAATAATCGGTTTTATAAGCCTAACCAGAATTAATAATTTGAACTTAAAAAACTGCAATAACAATATGACCAAATGAATTAAAGGCAAGCAAGATCAAGTAAATTTAAATCGTGATGTATGTTGTGTCTAAAATATAATAATAAATTTTAGCTTTACCACCTTTAAAATAATTATTTTTCAACTAACAAAACTAACAATTTATTTGGAAAGCTGTAGCAAAAGTAAATTTAATATTTTATTATTAAATATAAACAAAAACATTATAATTTACTTTTAATTAATCTTGTTTGCCTGTAATTAAATATGGGTTCACAGTATTTAAAAAAATGTTTTTTATTTATTAGTTGGTACCTAACATTTTTTAGAAATATAAACGCTGTAAACATAAATACTAATAAAGGACATAATATAATGATTTTATAGAAAATCTTAAACACAAAAAGTTTTTAAGAAAAGCTTTATATCCTTTTATTTTCTAGAAAATTTATTAGCAGTTTACGTTATTCTGCTCGTTGCGCACATCATTAAAGATCGCTTTAAGACAAAGAAGGATTACCGTGGTAAATTACCATGCTTAAGCTTGTCATAAAATAATAACTCTCGGCCCCAACAAGATTTGGGAGAGTTATTTTTCCAGTTTTAAATAACATCTTAGAGTTTAAAGATAGTTTTGCTTAGGTTTGGACTTGGAGTTCTTTTTCTAGTTTTGTGTAATATCTTAGACAGTTTTGCCTAAGTTGAAACTGAGGATTCGTTTTCTAGTTTTATGTAATATTTTAGGGATTTAGGGTCATTTTGTTTGAGCCTATAGACACATGCTTAATACATTAAACTAATGAACAAAGTCCTAAAATATTAGTTACCACCAAGTCAACTAAATCTTATATCCGCGGCTATCATTTCTTTATATGTTATGTTGCTTTAAAAAACGTATATCATACTTACATATTTTATGCAAATACCCATTTATACATAATATATATTTTTACTTGCTTTTCTAGGTATTACTACTTAAATAAAAAAAATTATCAATTAAACTTTCCAAAATCTAAAATTTTTTAAATGATTTTAGATCCTTTATATTTTACTATTTTTATTATTTAGGTAAAACAATATTTATTTTAATTAACTTACATTTTCTTTTGAAATCGTTAAAAAATGTGTATCAGACCATCTGGAATTCCCACATAAACTTAATTTTTAGGGATAAAAAGGTTACTTTATTGCCTCAACCTTCCTACAATCTAATCATCCATTTTTTGGTCTGAAAATTCAGACGAAAGCACCGGCAAATTTTTTGTTAGATTTATTAAAGCCAAAATTGCATTGAAACAGATTGTTAACTTTTTCAATTTTTTTTTGTGTCAGATTTTTATCTACTATTCAGATGGTCGGTTTTAACACATTAAGGTTTAAATTAAATAAAAATTATTGTACTTATAGTGCCTTGGGCCAGCAACGAAATGGCCTTTATGATAATGGCCCTTTGCTATGTAGGGGATTTGTTTTGACGAGTCTACCACAAATATTCATACCGCCTTATATGGAAGCGGCGCTTTATCCCAGCCTGTAAATTTTGACATGATTCGGGTGTCGTTTTTTACAATATTATACATGCATTTTTTAAACATTGTGCTAAACATAAGGAAGGTTACAGACACAAAACAATAAAGCTCAAAATTTACATGTTTCAAATATCGATCTGGGAGGATTTCGCCATGAGCTTTGGTGATAATGTAGAGCCTAGTGGGATAAGTATACGCGATTTCTAGTAAATTGATTCTAAAATAATGAAAACAAATATTATTAAAAAAAGAACAACGTTTAATTAAATGTAATAAACCTTCTCAACAACTACAAAACACAAATTTTTAATTTATGTAACACTTGTTTTTTTAATTAAAACTTTTATTTACCAAGGTAAATGCGGACACTAGCCGAATTGATAGAAAAAGTATCCGTACGCCCTCGGCTAAGCGTACGCAATGCCGTAAAAGTTTACGCGCCGAGCAGTTGGGTTTTTCATCGTTTGCTATTGAGCAAACATGCAAGGTAACATCTTTGGCTAGTGTGAATATCTGCATCGCCAGATCGGACAGTGTTCCGACGGATGTTACCTTGCAGTGCAAGGAAATAACAAGCAGTAAGGAGCTTTAGCTCTCTTTCATTTTTGTATAATGATTTCGACTGCTTCTCTAGAATACTTATTTTTACAAGTATTTGATAAACGGATCTAGGTTCGCTTATTATTTCTTTACACTGTCGACAGAGGGCGAGATGAACAATAAGCCACCATGCTTATACGCCATTTCTGTTTCTTAAAACATTTTTTGGAGTTTTTGTTATCGCCTACACCGTACGTACTGATGAAAACCAACATAGTTTAAAACCGGTCTGCGGTTGGTGATCTCAATTAACTTCAAAGAAAAACCTTTGGCTAGTGTGAATATCTGCATCGCCAGATCGGACAGTGTTCCGACGGATGCTTACCTTGCAGTGCAAGAAAATAACACTTACACTTTACGGTCAGGGCATTTGTTTATACCAAGAATGCTGAGGATTGTTGGGGGCGCCATGCCTCAGATATGAGAACAATATTCCAAGGGAGGTCGGATTTGGGACACATATAAAGTGTATAAATTAGAAGGGAAAAAATACTTTTTGGCTGGAAAGAGAAATGCAAGCTTTTTTGAAGCTGTCGTGGCTATAGATACAATGTGTTTGTGCCAGTTAAGGTTACTTTCAAATTTGACGCCCACAAGATTGAAAGTGTCTTTGCTCTGTAAAACTTGGCCGCTCATAAGTAAAGGATAAGTATTTAATGACCCTTTTCGCGACAAGAAACATGATTGTGTTTTGGATGCATTAAAATGCACGAAATTTTTGGCGCCTCAATCCAATATTAAATTAAGATCCTGCGAAAGAGATATCTGCATCGCTCTTCGTTTTTTTCCAAGTCAGGTTTTGTGATGGGTTTAGAAACCTAAAAACTGGCGTGAAGGGTACTATCGTCCGCGAAACTATAAATGGAATTAGTGGTGGACAAGAGAAGGTCGTTAATGTGAAGAAGAAACAATGTTGGTGCCAGAACTGAGCCCTGAGGTACTCTAGCATTTACCTGGTAACAGCTTAAAGAATGGCCGTCCACAATAACTGATATACGTTGATCAGATAAATAACTAAAGAGCCAAGTATAGAATTTAGTTAAAAAACCATAGGTGGGAAGTTTATTAAGAAGTGCGGCACGCTAGTTCTGTACCCGTACTCTGTAACTCGATAGAAAAGAAATTTCCTGAAATTGCCATATGATTTACATTGCATAGAAAGGAAATGTCTTCTCTATCGAGTTACAGAGTGCGGAAGCTGATCAAAAGCTTTGGATATATCCAAAGTAACGATTTGGGACTCACCTAGAAACTCAAGAGACTTCCAGTAGTATGATAAGAAGGAAGAAGATCTGCTGTAGATCTTTTGCGGCGAAATCCATACTGCCTGTCATGCAAAATTTTGTGTTTTGCTGAATACTTAAGGGATTAGTGAATTAATGAATTTTTTCATTAATTCATTATTAATAGGTTGAACACGTGCAACTTTCCAGCTCTACGGAAAGATACCTGTGTCGTAAGAAGTTTGAAAGATCCAGGTTAAGATTGGTGCAAGTTCTGGAACACATTTTTTTAAAACGACTGCTGCTATGCCGTTCAGCCCAGACGATTTCTTGGTGTAAAGAAAAGAAAGGATACGCTTAATGTGTTTCACCTTAAAAATAATATCGAGCATTTTATGAGGAACTGGGGTAATAGCTGGAATTAAATGATTTTCGGGAGGGTCAAGGGTTGAATTGGCAGCAAATTGTTTAGCAAATAGTTCTGCCTTTCCTTTAGCGGTAAAAATAATTTTATCTTCCAAAGTTAGTGATAGAAAAGAACTATTACATAAATTCCTACCTATGTTTTTCGCAAAGGACCAGAAATTTGCTGCCATTTTAACAAGAAAGAACTTTATTTTTAATACAATTGTCAAAGGAGGCTTTGGCTTTAGAAATTTTTTAATTGTAGTAATTTCTTGCTTCAATGCCGGCCTGTCGGTTTTATGAACTAGGATTCTGTAGAAACTTCTTGTGAGCCTGAACTTTTAAAATTCTAGCTTTATCACAAGATTTGGAAAACCAGGGTTTGTTATTGGATTGTTTGGGGTTCTTGATGGTGTGTGGAATATAGGTTTCAATGCCCAATTGAATTAATTGTGTTAGTTGACTGCAAATTTTACAAGGATTACGAGAAGAAAAGCAGA
Organism: Listronotus bonariensis; assembly: GCA_014170235.1. Lineage (NCBI taxonomy): Eukaryota > Metazoa > Arthropoda > Insecta > Coleoptera > Curculionidae > Listronotus > Listronotus bonariensis. The sequence continues at coordinate 145,379 of JACEGR010001904.1, forward strand.
TGGAATCCCAGGGGTAAGTGGCGAAGAAGTCCCTCAGGCCATCCCAGTCGGCTGATTTGTAGTGCCATACGGTGCGTTTTGGCATGCATTCATTTACCTCGTGATGTGCAGGGTAAGATATAGTAACTAAGCCATGATCCGAGCGACCCAGGCAAGCTGTGACAGATGCTTGATAGAGTTCGGGGTTGGTGGTAAAAAAGAGATCTTGGGGATTTGAACTATGATTTGGGACTCTAGGAAAGTAGGTAGGTTCCATAATAAGGTTGTAAGGTTATTGACTGGGAAGATTTTGGCTGCTCTGCCTTGGGGGTCAGTTTTTGAAGAGCCCAGCCAATCCTTAATATGAACATTGAAATCACCAAGCACAATTGCTTCAGCCGTTGGAAACTAAGAAATTATGCTATCGATCTTCGTTGAAAGAAGTTAAAGAATTTGTCATAAGAAGTATTAGATGGGGACCTGTACAAACAGCAGATAAATTTGGTAGAAGGCCTAAGGGAAAGTTTAAAGCCAAAGGATATCGGGCCTACCCGATTCAAGATTGACAACTCAAACATAAGCCAGATCGTTGCGGACGTAAGCACATACGCCACCATGTGAGCGAAAAGACGAAATAAGTTCGTAGCCTGGGAACAGAAGGTGGCTGGTTGAAGATTTAGAACTTATTTGAGTTTCCGTTAGAAACAGTATGTGGGGCTTAGATGACTAAAGGTGATGGCAAACGAAGTTTATATTACACTGAATTGTATCCGCAGTTGGTTTCTTGTGAAACATTTTTTAAATATTAATACTAAATAGGAAAAATCGCTTTTTAATGTTTCAAAAATTATTAGAGCATTACTCTACAATTGTTTCGCCTTTCTAGGGCTTCATCAAGAGTACTTCGTATACTTTTTTTATATTGGTGTATGATCCGAATGAAGGGGTATATAACCTCCGGAAAATTTAACTTCCTGGTGTGCCGCCATTATTTGTGCATAGTTTTGGGTGTAAAAGGAAAAAAAGAAACGAAAAAGAAGGAAGAAGGAAAACTGACTCACACACCCAGAACCCAAAACGTCCGTTAAGACTTCATGGGCCCTCTAAAGGGTGAGTAGGGTGGTACCTCCTTAGGCGGGGAAAGCTCCTCTACCACCTACCTTGAGTTTGGTTTTTGGAAATAAACTGCAATTTTTAAATTTTGAATGGCACTACCGATTTTATTTATCTATTAATATTTTAATAATTATTGTTTATGACATTCTTAATATAATGACAACTTACAGGTCATATCTTAATATTTCTGCTTTTAAAAATTAAATGTTTTAAAGATTTATTTAGAATGTCATGGTTAGATTAACCTAACGGTTCGGTTTAGGTCAAGTAGCCATCAAAAATATAATTAATAATAATTTGTTTTTTACAACTTTTCTAGAGTAGGCAAAAGTTTGCAAAATCCTGTTTAGGGTTATACCTGAAATGAGAGTGGCTGGTTAGCATATCCTCAAAGAGCATTTAAAACCATTTACCTACCTACTTAGTACCACAATAGCGGTATTTCGGAAACAGCGTTTTTTTAAGAAGCATTTACTAAAATAGATGAAATCTATCCATAAACTAAATTAAACTAATTTATTAAGTGGT